>CM014733.1:43003074-43189396 GCA_004329165.1 Spatholobus suberectus | reverse complement strand
ATTAGAGCAAGAAGCAAATGCTTTGCTGAAGTGGAAAGCCAGCCTTGACAACCAAAGTCAAGCTTCTCTCTCTTCATGGACTGGCAATAATCCTTGCAATTGGCGGGGAATTGCATGTGATGAGTCCAATTCTGTGTCCAACATAAGTCTTACGCATGTTGGATTAAGAGGTACGCTTCAAAGTCTCAACTTCTCATTACTTCCAAACATCCTCACTCTAAATATAAGCCACAACTCCTTGAATGGAAGGCTTCCTCCTCAAATTGAGTGTTGTCCAAACTCAACACTCTTGATTTGTCCACTAATAACCTCTTTGGAAGCATTCCCAAAAGCATCGGTAACTGTCCAAACTAATGTATCTTAGTCTTCTTGCCAATGGTTTCTCTGGTTCTATTCCTTTCGAAGTGGGAAAACTCCATTCTCTTGTTATATTCGATATATCCAAACAACCTCACTGGAGCAATCCCAGCTTCCGTAGGTAACTTGGTCAATTGGAAACCATTCACCTTTTTGAAAATCAACTCTCTGGACCATTCCTTCCACTATTGGAAATTTGTCCAAGCTCACTAAGTTATCTTTACATCAAATAAACTCACTGGATCAATTCCTCCCACTATTGGAAATTTAACCAAGGCCAAGGTATTATGTTTTTGGAAATGAACTTATGGCAAGATTCCAATAGAATTGAACAAGCTTACTACTTTGGAATGTTTGCAGCTAGCTGATAATAATTTTGTAGGCCATTTGCCTCAAATATTTGCACTGGTGGAAACATGAAATACTTCACCACTGGTAATAACAGTTTCACAGGCCAAATTCCAGAGAGTTTGAAGAATTGCTACAGCCTTAAAAGACTCAGGCTTCAACAAAACCAACTAACTGGGATATAACAAATTTTTTTATGTACTTCCAAACTTGGACTACATCGATTTGAGTGAAAATTATTTTCATGGGAACTTTCACCTACCTGGGGAAAGTTCCATAGCCTCACAAGCCTCATGATCTCCAACAATAATTTATCAGGTGTTATCCCACCAGAACTAGGTGGGGCGTCCAACTTACGTATGCTTCGCCTATCGTCAAACCATCTTACAGGAAACATTCCACAAGATTTAGGTAACTTGGCCTTCTTGTTTGATCTCTCAATCAACAACAATAATCTTTCAGGAAATGTTCCCACAGAAATAGCATCCTGCAGGAACTTAAATATTTGGAGCTTGGGTCAAATGATTTGACTGGCTTAATCCCAAAACAACTTGGAACTTTGTTCAATTTATTGAACTTGGATCTGAGCCAGAATAAATTGGTGGGAAATATTCCTGAAGAGGTTGGCCAATTGAAATTTCTTACAAGTCTCGATCTTGGTGGAAATTTTTTGAGTGGAACAATACCACCAATGCTTGGACAAATGGCAGGCTTAGAAAAGTTGAATCTCTCACACAATAATCTTTCAGGTCGTCTTCTAGCCTTGATGGTATGATAAGCTTGACATCTATTGATATATCATACAACCAGTTTCGAGGGTCCACTTCCAAACATTCTAGTCTTCCACAATTCTATAATTGAAGAATTGAGAAATAATAAAGGCTTGTGTGGCAATGTCACTGGCTTGGAGCCTTGCCCTACATTACGTGGGGAATCTCATATTTATACGACAAAGAAGTCATAATAGTAGTTTTACCCCTTGCTTTGGCCACTCTAATACTGGTATTATTTGCTTTTGGAGCCTTGTATCATTTATGCCAAACTTCAGAGAAAAACACAGACCAGGCTACAAATTCACAAACTCTAAACCACATTTGCAATATGGAGTTTTGGTGGCAAAATGATGTTTGAGAATATTATGAAGCCATAGAATATTTTGACAACAAACATCTCATTGGGGTTGGAGGCAAGGAAGTGTTTACAAAGCAGTGTTGCCTACAGGTCAAGTTGTTGCTGTGAAGAAACTCCATTCATTTCCAAATGGAAAAATACTCAACCAAAAGCTTTCACAAGTGAGATCCAAGCTTTGACGGAAATTCGACATCGTAACATTATAAAGTTATATGGGTTTTGTTCACATGCACAATTCTCATTTTTGGTGTGTGAATTCCTGGAGAAGGGCGATGTCAAGAAGATTTTGAAGGATGATGAACAGGCAATTGAATTTGATTGGAATAAAAGGTGAATGTTGTTAAAGGTGTAGCAAATGCTTTATGCTATATGCACTATGATTGCTCACCTCCAATTGTTCATCGTGATATATCAAGCAAGAATGTTCTTTTGGATTCTGAATATGTAGCTCATGTCTCAGACTTCGGAACAGCCAAGTTTCTTAATCCTTTTTCATCCAATTGGACCTCATTTGTCGGAACGTTTGGATATGCTGCTCCAGGTTAATTTTCTTTCTTTGTACTAATTGAGGATATATAATGATTTTTTAGTTTGTCTTTGTTAGTCATTTACAAATTAATATATCTACTTCACAATTATCTACGTTTTTGTCCGTGTCACTAGAATCCTATTTTGCATATATATGATAGCACTTTTAATTTCTTACAGAACTTGCATACACAATGGAGGTAAATGAGAAATGTGACGTGTATAGTTTTGGGGTCCTAGCATTGGAAATACTTTTTGGTAAGCACCCTGGAAATGTTATATCGTCGTTATTGGTACCATGTTCGTCGACTGGTGTGGCCTCAACACTTGATCATATGCCATTGATGGATATGTTGGACCAACGTCTCCCTCGTCCAACAAGGCCTATTATTAAGGAGGTTGTATCAATTGCGAATATAGCATCTGATTGCTTGACTGAAACCCCACGATCTCGCCCTACCATGGAGCAGGTTGCCAAGGAGCTTGTAATGTCAAGGTCATCTTCAATGCCACAGACACACATGCAGCTGAAAGACTGAACATATTGAACATATTAAGTGCATGTTTAGATTAGTGGTGAAATCATGGTGAAGTATTGTATGTTGAGTCAAACTTGGTTCGACTTAAATTTAGGTTGTTTGGCTTCTAAAATAAAAGCATTTTCAATTGAAAAAAATCATGATGAGGTTGAAGCAATAGGGAATTGTTTCTACTTCATTCGTAGTGTGTTTATATGTCAAAGTTGTATTACACTTTACATTATGTTTCTTATTTGTACTTTTTAATTTAGATACCTTTGTGTTTGATGTTTTTGCTAATTTAATACTTTTGTTATGTATTTCATCCAATATTAATGTTTTCATAAGGGTTATGAATTCTATTTCAAAAGTTAAAATATTATATATTTTTAATTTAATAAATAACATGAAGTAAAAAAATTACTATATGTCTAATTATTTTTATTTTGTTATAATATATATATATATATATATATAATAGAAAAAAGTATACATAGATATTAAAATCTATTTTGGTAATTTTACGCCCAATCAATTTTGATACAAAGTATCTGAACAACAATTTTTTTTGAAAATCACTTTTCTAATATTTGTTATCCAAACAAAAAATACGTTACTACAAAATTAATTTTAACTATAATTAATTTTACAAAATCATGTTGATCTAAAATCAATTCCATCAACACATATCCTGAACATGCTCGAGTTCTACTTGTTTTTTATTTTTGTTTTGTATTGTATATTTTTCTTATATTGTCACTCATTCTCCTTATAATAATGTTTTTGGTGCCATCAAAGACAAAACTTGTAAGCTTTATTTTTTTCCCCTGGTATCAAAAGGAAGGAAACAAAGATAGCGTTTGCATAGTGTTATTTTTGCTCTAGAAAATATAGCTTAGATTTTTACTTGCAGTGTGAGAAGGGCTCCACGTTTGACTCTTTCTTTTTTTTTGTAAACAAAAGGTATGCAAAGGCATCACAATAGAAGCAGTGATCCCAACCAGGTTGGCACCCCCACCTCTACCAATCATTTGTAGCACACCATGATATATTAAAAAAGATAAAGCAAAGCGTACAAATAACATGGGGGGCATCAACCAAACCCATGAGAAAGAAGAACAATCAACTGAATCTATAGTTTGGGAGACCAAGCCTATTACTAAAGAACTCCTTTCTGTTGAAGTCTGGAATTAGATCCCACCAAATATAATCTTGTATAACAAGACTGTGGGAGGCTAGTTTGTCTGCACAAGTATTGCCTTCTCTAAATAAATGAGAAACTAAAAAATTCATTCGGTTTGTGATAGCTAAGCAGTTATTCCACCTGTTTCTGAGTTTCCAAGGAACTCCTTTGTGACCATTGAAGGCATTAACTACTAATTGCGAATCGCACTCTAGCCACAAACTGCTCCAACCATTCTTGAAAGCTATTTCAATAGCCATCATCGCACCAGTTAACTCTGCATGAAGAGAATTGGAGATACCTAAATTAGCAGCGAAACAACCCAAAGTAGATGCCCTATGATCTCTAAAAATTCCATCGCAAGCAGATTGTCTAGGAGCACCCTTAGCTGAACCATCTGTATTGCATTTAATCCAATTATAGAGGGGAGGTAGCCAAGAGACTTGCTTAATTGATGGTGCCCTTCTAGGATGTCCAGAAACTGAAAATGTCTTTAGGATTTCAAATTCAGATATTGATGAAGACATGTAGCCTGCTGATAAATTGCCAGATAAAGAAACAACTGCAAATATTAAGTTAGTAGTATGAAGAAGAGAAACAGTTTTATTTTTGAATCGAATCTGGTTTCTGCAGTGCCAAATAGCTCAAATCATGTGTACGATAGCTGAGATAATGACGTCTTTAGCCTGAGGGCTCCAGCTTTTGTTACGGATTTGTAGAACACTATTGAGAGAAGTTTGATCGATATGACTGTTGATCTTGTTGTTGAGCCAGGACCATAGGGCACTCTGATTTGCCAAGCTGCGTTGTCCAGAACTGTTCTAATACAACCTTTTAGACCAGGCCAAATTGATGACCTGACGTAGTGAGAGACTGGAGTGCTATCCTTGAGGTATCTAGCTCTAAAGAGGCAGGCCCAAGGGCTGTTAGAAGAGATAAAATCCCAACAAAGCTTGATGGATGCTGCCATGTTGATAGCTCTGACTGGTCTAATGCCAAGACCGCCTTCTAAAAAAGGAGTACAAATTTTATTCCAAGCAACAGTCACCACCTTCCTAGTAAGAATATCTCCAGACCAAATAAAATTCCTAATCCACTGATCAATGGATTTGAGCAGAAAGATAGGCCGGGTATAAATGTGAAAACTGTATATAAGCATACCATGGATGATGGATTTGACAAGCTGCGTTCTGCCCATAATGGATAGGAGAGATCCTTTCCAAGTTTCCAATTTGTTGTTGATTTTGTCTGCCGTAGGTTGAAGCTGCGTTCTTCTAGGCTTGCCTTTAAAGATGGGAATACCAAGATAATTAAAAGGAAGCTGACCAGCAGTGAATCCCACTGTGAGAGCGATGCGTTGGATTCTGCGGTTTGATATGGAGCCTGCGTAGAATTTGCTTTTGTCCAGACTGATGACTTGACCAAAGGCTTCACCATAGATTATACCTTAGATTTCAGATTTCTCATATACTAGATGAGAGAATACTCATAAATGCTCCCCTCCAGTCCCGAAAATAAATACTAGTAACAGCAATTTATTAACAACGTTTTAGAGCAATTGCTTAATCTTTGATTTTGTATCATCTTAAATTAATATATACTTGAGATTTTAAATGGTCTCTCATCTTAATTATAACTGTAACAATATAGTTATAGTGGTAAACATTTTATAGTGGTTAAACATTTAGTGATATGTACACCCAAAAAAAATAAAAATTTAGTGATATATAATAAGAAAAATCCTTTAATATTTTGTATCACCATACTATAAATGCAAAAGTATTCATTATTTTACTGATAACTAATTTCTGCCAAAAAAACTTGTCGAACTATTGACTTGTTAGTAAAAATCCTTTACTTTAAGAATATCTAAGAAATTATTTTAAAACAAAAATAAATTACTTAACAATTCCTAACAGTTCATTACATGTGGACAACATAATCATATTTAAGGATGATTTTCCTTTAACAAAAGCTTCTAGAAGCACGTATACCTATATTTAACATTGAAAACCTTTTTTCATATTTTCAAGAAATAAATGTTTAATGTAATATTACCTATGATTTTAAAAGAAAAAAAATTGTGATTTACTTGATACATAATATCTACTTCTATAAAAAACTATTTTCTAATGCACGCGTAGCTGAAAAAGTTTAATCATAAATATTATATCACGAAATCTGCTCATCCTAGCAAGCTAGTGTGACTAATAATTGATTAAAAAAAAAGGAAAAGATGTGTCATTCAATCAACAATTTGTACAACAATTTATACAACAACTCATACAACAGATTATACAATAAAACCTTTTGTGTCTATTCTCTACTTCACAGCATTTATTACATTCTATTATTTTCTCTCTTTCCCTCTCTTAAGTGTAAAATTTGTTATATACAATTTATTGTACAAATAACATTTCAATTTTATCACACAGTAACATTGGTTTTTTCCCTTCCAAATCCGAATAGGGTTAAAAAAAAAATTCAATGTTTTAAGAAATATAAATTTGTTTAGAATTTTAATGGAATTTATTTTCATAATGTAAATAAATTACAAAACACTAATTTTTGGAAATGAAATATTATCCAAGTTAAAAAATATTAACAAAGGACTATTTTGAAAAAAAGTCAGTAAAATTTGAAATTACCAATATACATATATGTTAGAAATAATTTCTAAGTATTTATCATTTTAAAATTACAGAAACTAATTTATTCGTTATGAGTGATATATATATTTTAACTTTAAGCTCTTTGTTTAAAAATTTTACGTAACCCTTGAATATTTTAACATTTCGTTAGTTGATGTTTGGATGAGTAATAAAAACATAATAAGAAATTAAAAGTTTTAGAAATTTGAAATTTTAAAGAATTTAATCAAATCAAATGAACTTTTTTCATTATTAAAATATTTTATTTGTTTAGAGTAATTTTATATTATCGTTTCCTATTGAGTTTTTATTATTTAGACATCTTTATTTGTCCAAATAACCATGGAATTGTCCACTTTAGCAATTATCACAAACTCTATGACATGTTGTTGTCAGTTCATTTGTTGAACATGTCGCACTCACAGTGTAAAATAATTTTCAAAGGGCACCTGATCACCGATTGCTATTAATAGTAAGTTTATTGACTTTATATAGTTACTTTAAAAGTCATAACAACAATGATATATAGTGTAACATGTTTTACACTCATAATATATAAAAATTAAACTCCCAGTCCATATTTCTATATATACACTTTGCATAACATCCAATGAACAAGTCTAGACTTAAAAATGTTATTGACTGAGGTTTTTGTTGAATAATTGTTTTCTCATAAGTACTTATATAGGAGAAGAAACTAAGAAGGTAAATGAATTTAATTTCTCTCAAAGCCAAAATTAACTTATACACCATACCTTAACTTTTAGAGAAGTTAAATGAAAGAGCTTCTATAAAAGTCAAGTATATAAGTTGATTTTAACCTATTGGAAAAACTCAATTCAGTTTACCTTTTTAGATCCCATTTGTTACAGATTAAAAAATAAATGATTCTGATGTAAAATAATATAGTGACTATTTTTAAGAGATTTTAAAAAGAAAAGCATATGTTATTCAAATAGAAGGGCTCCCAGTTTGACTCTTGAGTATACCTAAGGTTTTTTCATATACTAGATGAGAGAAAATTCAGAGAAATGCTCCCCTCCCCAAAATACTATTAGTAACATCAGTTTATTAACAACATAGTTTTAGGGAGATTAATTTCTTAATCCTTTTTTGTATCATCTTAGATATATATTTTTGATTTTTTATGGTCTCTCACCTTAATTACAATTTTAATAATATAATTATAGTGGCAAAGATTTAAGAGTTTAATTTCTATGTATATTAGTGTAATAAAATTTATATTGTCAACCAATTGAAAATTATGATAGTAGGTATGAATTTTAAGGGTAATTATTATAAAAGTTAATAACATATCATACATGATAGTTTGTGATTAGATAATAGTTTAAAATCCTTTTAGACTGTAAATACCTACACTATTTAGTCAAGATTAATGATATTTAATAAGAAAATCATTTACTTTAAAAATAGTCAAGACATTTTAAAACAAAAAAAAAGAAGAAAATACTTAAAAATTTCTAACAATCCATTACATGTCACAAAAGTGGTCATATTTAAGGATGATTTTCCTTTAACAACTGCAACTAGAAGCACACAATCATATCTTATACCTAAATTTAATCATTGAAAATTTATTTTGACTTTTTAAAGAAAATTTTAAGTAATTAAAAGTTATAGAAATTTGTAATTTTAAAGAATTTAATTAACTCAAATGAATTTTATATATTCTTAAAATATTTTCTTGTTTAGAGTAATTCATATTTTTCTTTTTTATTGAGGTAGTCTTATTTAGACAATATTATTTGTCCAAATAATCGTGGAATTGATCAGGTTAGTAATTATTATTGACTCCAGGGCTATAATATCTTAGTATATCCTTTTTACTCTTTTTTGATCAGTCAAAATAAAAAGACAACAACTAAAATTGCTATACGCGGTTGTCTATAACATCTGCGAGTAAAAGAGGATCCAGAGAGAGGGCATTCATTCCAAACAGACAAGACTTGGTTTGAACTAGCTTCTATCTTTGCCAAATGGTCAGCACAAGTATTGCCTTCCCTAAAGACATGTTGGAAAAATAGGTTCCGAGATTAGTTTTGAAACTTCTTGTGTCGTTGATAAAAGGAGCATTGTAACACCCATATTTTTGTGTTTGTGTAAAAATTTGATTGAATATAATTATAAGAGAAAATTAAATTTATTCAAAAAATTAATTAAATTTAATATATATGATTTTTCTGTGTAGGTTTTAGTAGAAAATTTTACTGAAACAACGTGTAGCATATGTGAAAATGAGCAAACAGCTAAGAAATTCATGAGAATAATTATAATTAGTCATTATTAATTATATGTCGCAACCGAGGTTGCAGTGTGACTAAAAAAATATAAATTTGAAAACAAGGAGTTGCCACTAATATTTATTAAGAAAAAACATTGAGAAAACCTAAAAAGAAAATGGACTACGGAATCAGATTTTGGATTCGGGAGTTAATTACGTGTAGAAAAGGTATTAGCATCTTACGATATTTGTTATAAAGACGGTTGCCTCTAATTTATTAAGCAAATTATTAATGAATTTTTAAAATATTTATCTCACCCTAATAATAATTGCAAAAAGAGTTTTATTTATTATAAAAAAATATTTTTATTTATCTTAAATTTATTATTTTTGAGATCGACAGGAGTGGGCCCCTGCTTTTACGTATTTTCCGGTGTAATGGAGAATCAGACTCACGTAGTTTTTTTGTAAAAAATGTTTGTGTGTTGACATTTTTAATTATTATTATTATTATTATTATTATAAAATTTTAGTAGTGGCCATTGACTACTTCATTAAATGGATTAATAAAGAACCGCTTGCCAAGATAAAAATCAAGAATGTTGAGAATTTTGTTCATCGACAGATCATATGTTGGTATGGCACCCTAGAGACCATCGTGACTAACAATGGGATATAGTTCACTAAGTGTCGCTTCTAGGACCTTATCTCTAGACTTTGTATCAAATAACATTTCACCTTTGTGGAGCACCTGTAAACCAATGGTCAAGCCGAAGTCACCAACGAGTAATTTTGCGCAGGTTGAAAAGACGCCTTGAGGTTGCTAAAGGCAATGGGGCAAAAACAACTTCCCTAGGTCTCATGGGCTTATTGAACAACGCCACACTCCAACACTTGGGAGTCCTTCTTTTGACTCACCTTTAAAACCGAGGTTGTGATTCCATAAAGATCAAGGTGCCTTCTTGGTGAGTTGCCGACCTCGACCTTAGTTATAATGACTTGTCCCTTCGAGGGGAGCTTGAATTAGCAGAGGAGTGTAAGGATGTAACTGCCATTTGGAAAGTCATTCTCATGTAGTAGTTAGCAACTCGTTATAACTCAAAGGTAGTACACTACTAGTTTGAGGTAAGATGTTTGGTTTTCCAAAAGGCTGGCATCGTGGGAAAGAATGTTACTCAAGGGAATCTCATCAAAAATTAGGAATGCCCTTACAAGGTTACCCTGAAGACTGACATAGGGGTGTACCAGCTAGAGACATTGCCTGGGATCCTAGTTTTGTAAACTTGGAACATCTCCAATCTGTGCAGATCTTACAATTAGCCCATTTTTCTTTAGTTGTATTTTTTATAACACTTTGTGTTTTTATGGTATTTTGTAATAGAAGTGAATTGAATAAAATAAGGCTTTTTTTGCAAAAATCTTTTTGCAAGTATCTTTTTTGCATCCGTTCTTAGGTCAGCCCAAGCCGATGCGAGGACTTTCAACTTGCCCAACACCAAGTTAGAGCCGACCTATGTAAGATGCACAATGAAGTATAATCCACCCAAAGTGGCCGATGTCTTATCTGGGCCAAGGTTGGAAATTTTAATCCAAGGTTTTCACTTAGCATGATGCGCATAATCTACCTAAAATGGGCGAGAGTTAAAAATTTTAAGCCACGATTTTCATCTAGTAGGACAAGCATTATCTGCTATAATTGCTAAGGTCTTAACCGGGCCAAGGTTGGAAAATATGAAAACAAATTTGGTTGAAGAAGTTTTTTGGTGTGGTTTCGATGATTTCAAAGCTTCACTTTGATAAAAGCGATGGCAAGTTGTAATTTATTTGTGTTGTGTGTGTCTTTGCTAAAATTAGATCTTAGGCTCACTTTGATGCTTGAAGCTCAATTAAAACTTAAAAAAAAAAAAAAGTGATAAGATGGTTTTTGAACAATTAAAATTGAACAACTAGCATGTGAGAATATAAGTAAGTTTTGTTTCAAGAATAATAGATTAAAACTAAAGATAACAGATTAAATTGTTCGTGCTTTGAAATCTGACTCCAAGAATGAAATACTCAATTATCTACTTAAAATAATTGATTATTTTTCTTTGTTTTGGTTTAAGAAAATCATCTCTCCATGTAATAATCAATTAAATGGTAAAATAATGGATTATATGGTAATACAAAATATTTGCTTTTTATAATAATCAATTACATGGTGAAGTAATCAATTATATTGTTCTCTGTTCAAACCCAAGAGTTTGGATGAACAAAATAACCAATTAAGTGAAACAAATAATTGATTATTTTAGTTATCATCTATAAACAACTATTTTTTGCTCCTGTTTCAAACCCCAAAATCTACTTTCTAAGAAATGAAAAAGTGAGAGAGAGCTGCAAAAATTGTGATAAAGCATTGTCATCAAGTCTTTTACAAGTTTTTATCAAATCAAAAACTCATCATGGAGATATCAATCAAGACATCATAAAAGTCATTAGTTAAGTTTTTCAGTTTGTGTTAATTTTACAAAGATCAAGTTCTTTTATTTGCTTCACTTGTTTGTTGTTCTTGAGAAGCGAGTGTTTCTCAAGATTGTGTGTAGAAGGTTTCTACATGTGATCAAGGTGTTCTTGAGGGTTTTCAAGAAACCTTGTGTGTGAAAGGTCAATTGTGTGTGATTGTGTGTTTGTAAAGAACAAGTGATTTTTAATGAAGAATCTTAATTGGGTTGGTTGGTGATTGGGTGTAGATCATAGTGGTATGATCGAACCAGGATAAATTGCCTTGTATTCTTATCTATCAATTTAACTTCATCTATTTTACATTCTTGATCTTGCACTAAAATTAGAACAAGAAACTTGCATGTTTGCATACATGATAACTTAATCATATAAGTTGTAATTAAGACTACATTGATTATTTTTAGTTCATCCATACATTCTAAATCAATTGGTGATAAAAGTTTTTGAAGAATTTTTGAAAACCTATTTAGGACGTCTACATTTTTCAAAGATCCAATTCACCCCCTTTTGGGTCTTTCCATTTGTCTAACAAAAATTTTAAACCATGGTTTTCACTTGGCAGAATGGGTATAATCAACCCTAAATGGCTGAGGTCTTAATTGGGCCAGGGTTGGAAATTTTAAGCCACATTTTTCACCTAGCCAAATAAGTATAATCTGTCCACAATGGTCAAGGTAAAACATAACGAAGCTACGTCAAGCACAAATCGCATCCAAGTTACATTTTAAAGTTCGACATACCAAGCATCAAAATTAAAGATTACAAAATTAACTGGCATCTTGGCCTTCACTCCACGACATCAATCATACCTACCCTATCTTTGGTTGCAACTGCCACCTTCATGGACTCGTCAATCAATACCCCTTTTGCAAACTTATTCTTGGAAGTTTTGCCCAATGGCGTTGTTAGTAACAACGGTCGTCGCTGCCTCTAGGTCAACCTTTTCTGCCTAGTCTACTACTTTCTCTAGAACACTTGACCCAAACTTGTCAAATTTGTTTGTTAGCTTCTTGTTTTCAACTTCAAGGGAACCTTTTTGTTGGCGGAAGAACACTTATAGCTTGCTCGAGAGGAGCAATTTTTGTACTTGGGTGGTCAACTAAGAGTTCTCTTTCTTGAGTAATTTTTTCCTTCTCCACCCAAGTCGTCTTTTCTTGCTTTAGAGCCACCAAAGCCTCCCTGGCCTTCTAAGTTCGTGTGATTACATAAGATGCCTCTTCTTGCTTTATAATTATTATAGCTACTTTCTTAGAAAGCACTTCGAGGACATATTGACCCTCAAGCACATCATGCTACTTCAACTAAGCCTAAATGTCTGGCAACACTTAACCTAAGAATTGCATGTGGCTAATGAGGACACTCAAGGGACTCCTTAAGCGGCCCTCTTCAGCAAAGCTCTTTCAACTACAATGTCAGTTGATCTTAAGCGAGCCTTCAGACCAAGGAAGTCCCTACCAGGCCTTAGGTAGGTCTTTGGTACCCTAGAATTTGATTGGGGCTCTTTAGTATCTTGAATTGCAACTTTTTGCTACTTTGAAGCTAGCTCTCTAGTTAGGCTTGCATCCTGAGTCTGCTCCTCTAATCAATGAGCCAATCTATGTCCTTAGGAATGGGCTCAAAAGGTGGGACCACTAACATCGCAATAATGAGTTTTGTGCTAGGTTCCACTTTCGTGCTTTTGTTTTTCTTGGCCAAGTGGGCAATTAGACTCATTGCCACAATAACACAAAAAAGCAAGGATTAAAAAAATACAAGGGAAACTTCAATAAACAAAAGAAATAAGACAATGAGCAAACAATAGAATTCTAATGCTCAAACCTATTTTTTTGCTAAGCTCCTACAAATCAAATTTTATTATTACAGAGCAAGGTATAAGACCCTCATGGGCAATATTTTGGAGGGTGGTATTAGCTTTTTGATTATCCTCGAACAACCTAGATTCTGGGATGACCTAGTATGAAAGCCCAAGCTTGTCCTCACCATCTTGGTAGTGCTTGTTCGACCAATAAAAGGGGAACCTCCTCAACCACTTTTGTTTCCTCGTCGATGTTGCCATATTGGTATTGCGCACCCATAGGCACTTCCTTGATGCCTTGGTCAACCAGAGAAAGACAACTTCCCATCTAATGTTAGCCTCGATTTCCTTAAGAGGGTCCTAGTATTAAGTGCAACCTATCAACACTTACTTCCATTTTCTCTGCCACCTTCTCCTTGTTCAGTTTCTTTGAGTAGCTAGGGTTCCTCAAGCTAGCTTTGGCAACTTCCAAGCTATCCTTATAGTTGTAACTGCCATTTGGTAAGTCGTTCTCATGTAGTAGTTAGCAACTCGCTATAACTCAAAGGTAGTACACTGCTAGTTTGAGGTAAGATGTTTGGTCTTACAAATCTTTATTGGAATCACAACCTTGATTTCAAAGGTGAGTCAAAAGAAGGACTCCCCAGTGGTGGAGTGTGGCGTTGTTCAATAAGCCCATAGGACCTAGGGAAGTTGTTTTCGCCCAATTGCCTTTAGCAACCTCAAGGCGTCGTTTCAACCTGCCAAAATTATTCAGTTGGTGACTTCAACTTGACCATTGGTTTACGGGTGCTCCACAAAGGTGAAATGTTGCTTGATACAAAGTCTAGAGATAAGGTCCTAGAAGCAACACTTAGTGAACTATATCCTATTGTTAGTCACAATGGTCTCTAGGGTGCCATACCAACATATGATCTATCGATGAACAAAATTCTCAATATTCTTGGTTTTTATCTTGGCAAGCGGTTCTTTATTAATCCACTTAATGAAGTAGTCGATGGCCACTGCTAAAATTTTATAATAATAATAATATAATAATTAAAAATGTCAACACACAAACATTTTCTACAAAAAACTACGTGAGTCTGATTCCCTATTGATGGTTTTCACTTGGTAAAACGAGTATAATCCGTCCACAATGGTCAAGGTAAAACATAACAGAGCTACATCAAGCACAAATTGCATCCAAATTACATTTTAAAGTTTGACATACCAAGCATCAAAATAAAAGATTACAAAGTTAATTGGCATCTCGGCCCTTCACTCCGCGGCGTCGAGCATAACTGCCCCATCTTTGGTTGCAACTACCACCTTCATGGACTCATCAATCAATACCCCTTTTGTGGACTTAGTCTTGGAAGTTTTCCTAGTGGCGTTGTCAGTAACAATGGTCGTCGATGCCTCCAAGTCAGCCTTCTCTGTCTAGTCTAATACTTTCTCTAAAGCACTTGACACAAACTTGTCAAATTTGTCTGCTAGCTTCTTGTTTTCAACTTCAAGGGAATCCTTTTGTTGGCGAGAACGCTTATAACTTGGTCAGGAAGAGCAATTTTTGTACTTGGGTGATCAAATAAGAGTTCTCTTTCTTGAATAATTTTTCCTTCTTTACCTAGGTCGTCTTTTCTTGCTCTAGACCCACCAAAGCCTCCTTGGCCTTCTAAGTTCATGTGATTGCCTGAGATGCCTCTTCCTGCTTTATAATTATTATAGCTACTTTCTTAGAAAGCTTCGAGGACATCTTGACCCTCAAGCACGTCATGCTGCTTCAACTAAGCCTAAATGTCAAGCAACACTTGACTTAAGAATTGTACATGGCTAATGAGTATGCTCAAGGACTCCTTGGTGACCTTCCTCAGCAATGTTCTTTCAACTACAATGTCAGTTGATCTCAAGCAAGCCTTTAGACCAAGGAAGTCCCTGCCAGGCATTATTTAGATCTCTAGCGATGGATCTCTTTAGTATCTTGAGTCGCAACTTTTTGCTACTTTAAGGTTGGCTTTTTAGTCAAGCTTGCATCCTGAGTTTGCTCCTCCAAGTCAATGAGCTAATCTATGTCCTTAGGAAGGGGCTTAAAAGTTGGGACCACAATGCCGCAATAATGAGTTTTGTGTTAGGTTCCCCTTTTGCACTTTTGTTTTTCTTGGCCAAGTGGACAATTAGACTTATCACCACAATAACACAAAAAATGCAAGGATTAGAAAGATACAAGGGAAATATCAATAAACAAAAGAAAGAAGACAATGAGCAAACAATAGAATTCTAATGCTCAAACCTATTTTTTTGCTAAGCTCCTACAAATCAAATTTTATTATTACTAAGCAAGGTATAGGACCTTCTTGGGCAATATTTTGGAGGACGGTATTAGTTTTCTGATTATCCTCGGATAACCTTAATTCCGAGATGACCTAGTACGAAAGCCCAAGCTTGTCCTCGTCATCTTGGTAGTGCTTGTTCGACCAATAAAAGGGGAACCTCCTTAACCACTTTTGTTTCCTTGCCGATATTGCCTCATTGGTATTGCACACCCATAAGCACTTCCATGACGCCTTGTTCAGCCTAAGAAAGACAACTTCCTATCTAATATCAACCTCGATTTCCTTAAGACGGTCTTGATATTAGTGCAACCTGTCGACAATTACTCCCATGTTCTCTGCCACCTTCTCCGTGTTCGGTTCCTTTGAGTAGCTAGGGTTCCTCAAGCTAGCTCTAGCAGCTTCTAAGCTATCTTCATAGTTGTGAGGCATCTCATAACCCTTAATTGTGACTAGAAAGTCTAAATCAACTCTTTGAAGACGTCTTTGGTCATGGTAGCCTCCTCACCTTCCAAGTCGCAAGTGGCTCCTTGGAGGGATAGGTAACACTTTCAGGGAGCTTCCCTGCTTGTTGCTTGTCATTTTCGGTTAGAGGTACTCTATGGAAATTGTGCCTATCCCTTATTTAATTTCATTATGGATCATGTCTGGGGCCGATGAAAACTGCTCTCTCCTGGTCCCATAGCTTCTCGGCCTTGATATCAGCCCTGTTAGATAAAGGGTCTCTCTGGAATACTCTTCTCGACTCTTCTTTCTTCTAGTGAGGGAGGAGGAACTGTCTACCATGCCAAGCCACTAAGCCATCTGGCCTCTGGTTGTTGGCCTCTCATTGGATTGCTCAGGTATCATACTACCCTCAACCTCAAGTGTCCCAACAAATAGGGTAGGGCTTATTCGCTCTCTGAGTTGTAATCCCCTGTCCGATGGCGAAGGGCTTTTGCTCATGAAGATGGCTTGGCTTCTAAACCTAGGCCTTGGTCACACGACATTGGAGTTCATGGAGCCACGACCTATGTTATAGCTACTAGAAGTCTACATATATGCAAAGGATTCCCGACGGTCCATCTTCAAATAAGAGACAGATAAAGCACTAGAAAGGATATGGCTACTTAAAGAAGAAATGGTAGAAGTGGTGCTCGAGAAGCTTTTAAGAAGAAAAGGAATAGGTGGAAAGAGGTTTGCCAAAAAAAGGGAATCCTTGAACACAGTTCGTTGAAAGTAGCAAGAAAATGAATTGCAAAAGAGGAGTAATTTAGAAAGAGGTAAACTTTTGCATTGAGGGGTATATATATAGGTTTAAGTAGCAACAAGGCATTTCATGACCATTAAAGCGCAAATCATATCCATTCAAATTTCAAGAGGTTATAAATCATTATACCCTCGAGCCCTATAGAACTGGTAATAACTGTTAGCGGAACGTATAAGACCTTACCAACCACACAGTGACATATAGTAGACACAACACCCTTAAGAAGGTCAAGGGACAATCCTTAACGAATCATTGACTCAGTCACTAGTCATTGTAACTAGTATCAACGAACACTGCTTAAAGGCATACAACTGGCTACTCTGCCTAGTCAAGCACCCTAGCTTTAGCTATATTAAGTTGACATCACCTCTCGATATGATAGTAGCTTAGAGAAAACTATTTTGGAGTGATATCAAGCCTTTATTACCACTTCTCTACTGATGCTCGGCTCATTACCTAGGCTGACTAATCCAACCTGCTCACAGGTCACCGGCATTATTTTGCTTTATGTGGAACCTAAAGCCTATGACCATCTCGTTAAGGTCACCACCCGACTAAAGAACATAGAAGACTTCGACCACTTATACCAATCACATGTGCCACATCAGCCACATGAAGCGTAACAAATTGCCACGTTGGCTAATGATTTTCCCACCAGAAACAAGCTATATAAAGGGCTTTATGCCCCAGGTATGATTCAGATCCTTATTTTCACCCACACTCACCACATTCCCAAACTGACTTGAGCATCAGAGTGTTTGTAGGTGGCCATTATCATCTCACTTTGTTATGTACTAATGACCAGAAAATTGCCTCCTATGTGTCGGAAGCCTTATTGTGGTTCTGACTTGACAGGATTCAAAGAAGAGAGTGTATGAATAAATTTTGTGTAAACTAAAGAAAAGCTCTCTCTAATAATTTAAGTTTTGTTATATGAAAATAAATTACGTAATTTTTAAAAAAAAAATTATGAAAAATATTTGACCCAATTTTCATCTTTTAAAAGAATATAATAAAAACAAATGGACCAAACACACTCTAAATGCATTTTTGTATTTTAAAAGATAGGAAAGAAATTTAAATCCTTTTGCATTGTTAATTTTGAAGCATATAAAACTCATGATGTGGAAATTCTACTTGCAAACACCGTGTTGAGTGTTGACTCCCGCTGATTGACAGTCTTGCATGATTTTTCTATCACACTTTCCTTTCGTATTGTGAATTTATCACTTCTCTTCATCATAATTAATTCTTAATATTAAATCATTTAAATGGTTTAATATAATTAGAATGAAACGTTTTTATATAGGGAACTGCAACGAATTAATAAAATTGTTCTAAATTATATATTTAATAAAACATAACCTTACAATAATTTATGTTATTGTATAAAAATGTCATGTAATTATCATACTTATATTTTCTAGATCTTATAGTATATAATGATTGATTCAAAAATAAAAATATAATATATATGATTATAATTAAGATCACATAATCACAATACTAGAAAATAATATGATTATATTGAATATTTTAAATTATAATATGTTCATTAGAAATAAAATTATAATTATTTTAGGCCCATTTGGGTGTTGTTGTGAGTTTTGTTTTGTTTGGTTTTCAAAATAAACTGCGCTTGGCTAAAATATAGTTGAAATAGTTTTTAACTTAATTTCAAAACACTTTTAGCTTCATTTTCAAAACCAAGAAAAAAAAATTTATGGAATTTGGTTTTTAGTTTTAAAAAAATACATATCACTACATTTAACAATGACCTTTCCTGCTACCACCACCACTTACCACAACCTCCACCATCCGGCACCACTAGACCACACGTTCCCACCACCACCACCACTACTACTACTGCCCACCATTACCACCACGACCACCGGTACCTGTCATCAGCCATCGCCACTGTCCACCACAGCATGCCACCATAACCACCACCGACACTGTCACAACCGTCGCCCATCGACATTGCCACAATCACCGCTGTCACCACACAAACATACCCTTAAACTAATTTTGACATGATAAAAAATTTCAAAATAAATTTATTTTGAAACCAAAAAAAATAGAAAAAAGAACTAAAACTAATTTTTAGAAACTAAAAACTGGTTATAGTTTTTGAAATTTTGAAATTTACAACTAAAAATCACTCTAAAGGAGCCCCTTATTTAAAAGAGCACAATCAGCGTTATTAAGTGGTTTATGGTGGAGAAGTTGTTCTTGAGCACTAGATTTAATATTATAATATTAAACAGTTGAGATGATTTCTCTTGCAACCAATTGGACCAATATTACAAATATATATATTTTTATTTATATTTTTATTTGACACATTTATCCCTTGATGTTGTTGTTTCCAATGCCATGTGAGGTGAAAAGAGAGGGCTCTGTAGCTTCGCTCGAAGAATGGGTGCAGGTGAACGGCCCCTGTGCAGGCAACCTTCTTGAACATGAGCATCTTGATAAATCCTTATGAAGTCCATGTTTTTCTTCCCATTGAACCAAAATAGAAAGACACCATCTCAAATTCACTTTAGGGGGGGCTCAAAATTAGAACAAATCAAATCTGAGCTTTTGATGCTCAGAACATTGTATGGAACATGTAAAATCGTGCATGAAAGAAAGGATCAAAGAAAAGAAATGCTAGGAATTATCAGTAGATAGGGAAAAGGATGAGGAGAGGCAGATAGGGTGAGTAGTTAGATCTAGATGATACTGTATCACTGTCGAGGTGGTGCGTGGGTGTGGCGTTTCTCCACCACGCAGGGTCGAGGCCCATTGCGCACAACCATTTGGTGAAGTCAATGTGCTACTCGTGTGACGAGTTTGAGCCACGAATCATTGATTTCGGTGTTCTAATTCGAGTGAGAAAGTGCGACAAAATTGCAGCCCCGAGATGGACATTTACTGCTTCAAGGTGGTGCTGATAGAGCTGCTGATGGGGAAGGACGACACGGTGGAAATGGTGGTGTGGGTGAGGAAGGCAGTGAGAGAGGGTCACATTAGTTTTTCATCTATTTTCAAAGAGGGGCTTAAAGTCACTGACTAATTTTAAAAATAAAAATAAAAAGGTAAAACAAGTTACAACCTCTTATACATGGTTACAAAAATTGATCCACGGTAAACCATATGGATAGGTGGTTCACCGAATAAGTCGTCTATTTAATAACCAGTTTGACATGTATTTTTGTCGAAGATAATTTGACATCAATATATTTTAAATAAGTACAAAACCATTTGGAGTGCAAATTTTATTGATTAATGTTTTTTTAACGTTTTGCTCCTAAATTAAAATTTAAGGATATAGTTTTTGAAACAATGTAATTGATAATTATTAACAGATAATAATTTTAAAGCAAAATTTAATTTTGATTTGGTGAAGAGCGATAATCATATAACACTATTTTTAAAAAGAATCTCATATCTTATTTGACAACTGAAATCAAATTGTGACTGATCTGAAATGTAAATTGATAATACACAAAAAGTAAAATGAAAATGTTCACTTGAAATTACGTACTTTAAAAAAATTAAAAATAATTATGAGACTGTGAATAAATAAAAATATTAATAATTCTTCTCTTTAAGTGTTTCAGAAAAAAAAAAAAGTTTTATAGAGCCTGTAGTTTAAACTATGTCATCAACATTATGGTAATTTGAGTGAAACTAAATTCGGCTCGAGGTTGAGTTTTGTGGATGAAAAAAACGTGACTGAGATGCGAGACTTTATTAAACGTGATCAGCCAAATTTCTTGACAGAAATTAGTCAAGCAACAAAGTTGGTAAAGAAGAAAAATGATGGTAATGTTTTAATGTACGTAATACTAAGCAATGAGTTTTGTTATTAAAAATTATAATTATTGAATTAATTTTTTAAAAACTTCGAAAACATAAAAATAAAAAGGATAACTTAGTGAAATTTTTGTCATAATTTTTATTTTAAACCGTTCGAAACACGCTGTAACATATCTCTAGACACAATACAATGATATTTCTTTACTTATTCAACAAACAAAAAACAACATTTCTTGACTACGGTTCTATCTTGTATCGACTTTTACATATAAATATTTGCAACATCCCATGAATTGCAAATAAGTATTTCTCCTGCATTGTTGTATCAAAAATCGGTGATCAAAAATTCCGCATGGTATTCATATTTCCAAAGCTTCTGTCGACCATGAAGCTCCGACCATTTTGGCTGCTTCTTGTAATGTCGTTTTGTGCACTTGCAATGGCCTCTTCTCCTAATTATGATGGTGGCTTCTTCTGAGATTGCTTCCTTCGCTTCAGCAACATTACAGAGCGAAGAAGCAAATGCTTGCTGAAGTGGAAAGCCAGCCTTGACAACCAAGTCAAGCTTCTCTCTCTTCATGGACTGGAAATAATCCTTGCAATTGGCGGGGAATTGCATGTGATGAGTCCAATTCTGTGTCCAACATAAGTCTTACGCATGTTGGATTAAGAGGTACGCTTCAAAGTCTCAACTTCTCATTACTTCCAAACATCCTCACTCTAAATATAAGCCACAACTCCTTGAATGGAAGGCTTCCTCCTCAAATTGAGGTGGTGTCCAAACTCAACACTCTTGATTTGTCCACTAACAAACTCTTTGGAAGCATTCCCAAAAGCATCGGTAATCGTCCAAACTGATGTATCTCAATCTTAGTTCCAATGGTTTCTCTGGTTCTATTCCTTCTGAAGTGGGAAATCTCCATTCTTTGTCACATTCATATGTTTACCAACAACCTCACTGGATCAATCCCAGCTTCCGTAGGTAACTTGGTCAATTTGCAATCCATTCACCTTTTTGAAAATCAACTCTCTGGACCCATTCCTTCCACTATTGAAATTTGTCCAAGCTCACTATGTTATCTTTATCATCAAATAAACTCACTGGATCAATTCCTCCCAAGTCTGTGCTTTACACAGTCTTTTGCTTCTGACATTATGGGTTTTTAAAGTGGAAATCACACATACTAATTGGGAGGTAGGATTATGTTTTGTTGTTTGTACATAGTCTGGGTGTTAGACACGAATATAAAGCCATACTAGCTTATGTCATGATTTTCTTACCCTCTACCTTATTCAAGGACGTTGTTGGATATTTGCACAAAATTTTGCTATGACACTAGCTACTAGAAACTCAGTGATTACGCACTATTTCTTCTTCTTCTTTTTTTATCTTTTAGTTAAGTGTTATTTTCCCTTTGGGCTTGAAGCATTAACAATGCACTAACCCATTTTTCCTTATACTAAATTTAATTTAATTATGGAGAATGTGGGTAGCAAGTATTGCATTTTTATGACTTAGGAGAAGGTCATAAAATCATAGAAATTGTTAATAGGAGAATAAGTTATAAACTAAAAGTAAGATAGAAACCAACGAAGATCTTAGTGTTCTGCTTATCAATGACTTGGTTTCTAAAGGTTGGATTACTTTAGTGATTGCTAAGTTAATTCTCTGATGTATGTTACTGATATGAAGTATGGTTGCTGTTGTGTAAGGCTATTTCCCTTGGGTTGACCTATACATGGTGCATAATTGCACACCTAAATTATGTTATGAAATGATGTTATACATTATTTTGAATTTGATCTTGCTATTGTTAATAATGTAAAGGTAGAGAAAGAAGAAGAAGATAGAACAGAGAAGAAGAGTGCTAAGGCACTATTTTATTAGATGTAATCAGAATACATAATAGAGAAAAGGGGAAAATATATAGGCAATAAATAAGAAGATTAAATTATCCGTAAGAGTAAAAAAAAGAAAAAGCATAAAAAAGGGGCCTATTGTCCTTATTATCTAACATCCCCCCTCAAACTCAAGATGCATCAACAAGAAGCATTGAGAGTTTGCTAGTCAAAAATCAAAAATGCTGAGTGGAGTGTGATTTTGTGAATAAATTAGCAATCTACACGGAAGAAGAGACAAAGGGTAAAGTAATGGTCCCCTGAAGATAGTGATGTCTAATGAAATGACAGTCAATCTCAATATGTTTGGTGTGTTATGGAAGACTGAATTACAAGTGACTTGGATAGCACTCATATTATCATAGTGCATAGGAGTTGGTGCATAAAAAAAGACACCCATAGAGGTAAGTAACCATATCAACCAAACTATCTCTACAATAGTGGATGCCATGGCACGATACTTAGCTTCTATAGAGGATTGAGTCACAACTGCTTACTTCTTACTTTTCCAAGAAATAAGAGAATCCCTCATAAATATGCAAAAGCTCATAGTTGACTTACGGTTAGTGGAATCACCTCCCCAATCAACATTTGAATAAGCACATAATTCCAAGAAAGAGGATGAAGGAAATAAAAGACTCTAAAATTCAGTGCCCGAAAGATTGCGAAGAACAACTGCCCAATGAACTTTAGTAGAGGAAGCAACAAATTGACTAACAAGATGTACAACATAAGCAATGTCAGGTCTAGTAATGGTAAGATACACCAAGCTGTCAACAAGAGTACAATACAAAATGGGATCTAATAGAGGAACACCATCAGAAGAGGTATATTGGGCATTATGCTCAAGATGAGTATCCTTTGTCCAAGTGTTAGAGAGATGAGCCTGGTCAAGAATGTTGGCAATGTACTTAGATTGAGAAAGAAGGTAACCTCTGGGAGAGTAGGCAACTTCAATCCCCAAAAAAGTAATGAAGAGTACCCAAGTCTTTCATCTCAAGCTATTGAGCTAATTGTAATTTCAACTCCATTATCCCATCAACATCATCCCCAGTGATAATCATGTCATCAACATATGACGAGAGCAATATACAACCATGAGAGGTGCACCTTACAAATATGTAGAATCATGAGGACTAGAGTGGAAGCCAAGGGATGTAATCACAATAGAGAACTTTTCAAACCAAGGTTTGGGAGCTTGTTTGAGGCCATATAGAGCTTTCTTTAATTTGCAAACTTCATCTGGATTATAAGAGACGCCTGGAGGAGAAACCATATAAACCTCTTCTTGAAGATCACCATTCAAGAAGGCATTTTTAACATCAATTTGAGAAATGTGCCAATGACAAATAGAAGCAATTGTAATGAGAGTACGAATAATGGTCATTTTAGCAACAGGAGCAAAGGTTTCTTCACAATCCATGCCATACTGTTGGGGAAAACCCTTAGCAACTAAACAAGCTTTGTATCTCTCAATAAACCCATTAGACTTGGTTTTGATCTTATATACCCAACTAGAGCTAATTAAACTTTTTCCTGGGGGAAGAGAGATATTATCCCAAGTATCTATTCTATGCAAAGTAGAAAGTTCCGCTACCATATCCTGCTGCCAAAGGGGTCAAGAATAGCCTCTTGATAGGAAGAGGGCTTAGACAAACTGTGAATAGAAGTTAAAAAGAAAGCAAAAGAAATGGAATAAAGGGAATAAACAAAATCTGGTAATCTAGTGGACTTACGATCACGCTGCGGATAACAAAGGGGAGGATCCACAGTCATAGAAGATTCTTTGGGAGCCGCAGGGATAGATGGGGCATTTAAATCTGTGGAACTACTAGTGTTAGACCTACAAAACTCAACATCAAAATTATTTGGATTATGGTTCAGTTGAGGAGGTGAAGTGTCTACATCTGTGGCAAAGGATCAATGCTAATGAGATCAGACTTTGTAAGGTTATGAGAATCGGGAAGAATAGAGTAAAATAGTATATGCTCAAGAAACACAACATGATGAGAGACACAAAGTTTTTGGTTGATAGGATCATAACAATGACATCCCTTTTGACCGTCACCATAACCAAGAAAAACACATATTGCCAAATGAAAAGACAATTTACTATGTTCTACATGAGGATGAAGAACGAAGCAAGTAGAACCAAAGACTCTTAAGACTGAATAATCAAGAGCATAACCATACAGTTTTTTAAAGGATACAAACCTGAAGTAACAAAAGATGGAATTCTATTAATAACATGAATAGCAATAAGAACAGTTTCCCCCTAAAACTCACTTGGAATAGAGGCAAATAGAAGAAGGCAACGGGCTGTTTCAACAATGTGACGATATTTCCTTTAAGCAACTCCATTTTGTTTAGGAGTGTCAATATAATAAGTTTGATGAAAAGTCCTATTGAAAGCAAGTAATCTAAAGAATTTATTAGAGGTAAATTCACCACCTAGGTCACATTGAAAACACTTGATAACAACATTATATTGTGTTTTAACAAATGCATTGAGCATATTATAAATGCTAAAGAAGTCTGATTGATGTTTCATAAGATAAACCTAAGAACAATGAGTACAATCATCAAGGAATGATACATAATACTTGGATCTACCTTTGGTAAGGATTGGTGATAGACCCCAAACATCAGAATGAACTAAGTCAAAAAATGTAAAAAAAAGACTGTAACACTTTTACAAAAGGGCAAAGCAAAAAATTTTGCAAGTTTGCAACCACAATAATCAGAAATATCATTAGTTTGTAACTTTCCTAGAGCCCCTATGGAAGCTAAGTATTTTAAATGTGAAGAAGAAACATGTCCAAGATGAGAGTGCCACAAATAAAAGCTAGAAGATGATGAGTTCAAATGAAAAGATGATAGGTCAACACTAGAAGTAGCAACTTCTAGAATATGCAACTCATCCAAAATGTACAGTCCCTTTACCTTCGACCTGTCCCAATCAACCTCTTGGATTGTAGATCTTGTACTTAACAAGAAGTAGAAGAAAATAAAACTGAGTAACTAGAATCACACAATTGACTAACTAAAACAAGACTCAAAGTAAGATTAAGAATGTAGTAAACATTTGAGATGGACAACTGAGACATAAAATCCAGTGCCCGCTAATGGCATAGGAGTGCCATCAACAGTCATGACAGATACAAATGAGGCAAGATGTAAAGACAAAGGATTTATAATCAAATGACATATAATGAGAGGCACCAGAGTCAAGGATCCATATTTGTGAAGATATACCTAATGAGCTAAAGGAAGGCAAGCCTATGTTGGGAGAGGCAAACGTGGGATGCGACTGAGTGGTAAGAAACTTCTGAAACTACTCAGCAAGGGTAGCTACTGTAGGACCAGAAAAGGACGTGCTCTCAAGAGAGTATGCATGTCCAACACTAAGAGCATTTGATGAAGGAATAACTGCAGCAACATTTTGTGGTGGAGGTTTGGGGTTTTGTTGACTCAATTGATTAAGAGGTCTTCATTGAGAGGGCTACTGTGATTTATTCAACAATTTTGGACATTGTGCTTTCTAATGACATTTCTGCTTGTAAAAGCTACATTCATCAAAACCAACCTTTCCATGAGATTTGCCTTTGTTAGAAGGAACAATAAAAGCAGACTGATTAGGAGTGGAAATAATTCCTTTCTCAACATTCCCTTTTTTAATTTGAGACTTGAGTTGAATCTCTTCAGGTAACAGTTCATTGACCACAGAATCAGCTATTGGAAACAAATTACGGTGCAAAATTGTCCTACGAAGCCCTTCAAAATCATCCTTAAGAGCCATTAAAAATTGAACCAAACACTGTTCTTCTCTCCGATCAGTGTAGGGTTTGAAGGCTTGTAGTTCAATATATTTAGTAAAAGCCAATTGATCCTGCAGATTAGACATCACGAAATAGAATTCTTGGATGCTCGTGATATTCTACTAAAGAGCCCAATGTCAATCTCCAACTGATATTGCTTTGCAAAGTTGGATTGTAGATACAACTTGTTCAAATGATCCCAACCTCCTTGGCTATTTCATATGTTGCTAGTTGAACATATATGGATTGCGAAATAGAGTTGTTGATCCAAGTAATAATCTTCGAATTATTTGCTTCCCAAGATTCTAATTCTATTTCATATTTTCCATTTTGTTCATTTTTTGGCTTAACAGATGTTCCAGAAACATAACCTCGCGTCCTCTTGCCTTTTAAAAAAAATTTCAACACATTACTCCAATATGAGTAATTCTGCTCATTTAGTTCTACACCAACAAATTGAAGAGAATCATCCCTTTCACCAGCCACTACAAATAATCAAAAGCAAAAAACCACAAATAGAAAACCTGCAAAAAGAGTTAACAAAAAGAGTGGAGAGAAACCCCAATTTTTGAAAATGGGTCACTGTAAATTCCTAAGTACGACATGCTTCAAATGAAACAGCTATGGACTACAACTGGACCGCTAGACTACAATTGCATGTCGTACTACAATTGGGTCGCCGAAATTGGCCGCTGTACTACAACTTCCGAATCAAACTTGCTTTTGATACTATATTAATATTGCAAAGGTATTAAAAGAAGAAGAAGACAAAACAGAGAAGAAGAGTGCTAAGGGAATCTATGTTGCTTAAGACTAGTTTAGTCTTCTTACTTGTTTCTTATTTTATTAAATGCAATCAAAATACACAATAGAGAAAAAGGGGAATATATATAAGCAACAATAAGAAGACTAAACTAGTCTTAAGAAGAGTAAAAATAAGAAAAAGCATAAAAGGTTTGCCTATTGGCCCTATTATCTAACAGCCATAATGCAATTTTTAACGGATTTATATGCCTTTGGTGTGCAATGTATACATATACCATTGAGTGTGGATGAAATATTTACTTTGTTATTCTGCTATGAATTATCTGTTGCCATTGTCTGGTCATTGGTATTGGTTGTGTTTTGCATGGATGATATAGTAATGCAAATTTAAATTAGCCTTTTGCTTGTGTCTTATTATGCATGATTGGGTATAATACTAAGTATGCCTTTGGAACCAAGAGTTGGTACCGTCTATGGGCAATATTATGGTGATCTGTCAAGAGGTTTCTAAACTATCTCTCTTGAAGGAAAATTATTAAATTTGTTTTTTTTTCTTATAGTTAGCAATGAGTATTAGTTAATCATTATTCTTAGGAAAGAAATAAAATTAAAAAAAAGAGTATATTTAGATTAAGCTTAAATTAATAATTAAAATCTAAGCATTGAGAGATATATCTTATAAATTTGTAAAACAGCAAAATATTTTCTAATATCCACTTCAATATGTTTTTAATAGATTATTAAATTTTCTTGCAACTCGAATGACCTGCGGCTGTGGGTTGCACAACAAATTTATCAAATAAAAGTATATGAAAAATAAAAATTTTCCCTCACTTTCATTTATGTGTACGTTTGTGAGACTGCTTTTTCTTTCTTTTTTTCAAAGGGATATTATCAATATTTAGAATTTTTGGAAATATGAAGGGGTAAAGCATCAAGTAAAACTCCCATACTTCGTGGTGCCTATGTTCAATTAGACTCATTAAGTTCTTTGTTAATTCAATCGTTTCTCAAAGATTTTAACTTACTTTCGGTGGTTTAGACCTAAGTTTCCTTCATATGGGTTTAGTGTATGGGTTCAGCTTTCAGTTCTTTCCCAAATCCCTAAGGTTATGTAAAATGGCAGCTAAATCATTTTGCATAATAATAACAATAAAAAAGAAATCAAGAGAGGACAAATTTCACACAAAGGCAATAAGAAATTAATTCATTAAAACAAACATAAAGTTATGCCCAATCCTAAAACAAGAAAAACTATGCAAACGTAATCATGGAGAAAGTGAATTAAAGAAGAAAGAACATTCAAATTCAGAGGAAGAAGGAGAAAAAGAAGATGATTGCCTCACTCCTAAGTTGTCACCCCTTGTAGGGTTTGGTACCCTATTCCTAAGCTTAAGAAGTCTATTTATGTCAAAGGTTACAAAAGGTCCAAGCCCAAAGCAATTTGAAACAGAAAACTAAAGAAAAGTTGCGTCAATAATACGCCACGCTCGTGGCATTTACCATGGGTAGCCCACGGTGCTCTCTAGTAGCTTTTATAGTGTCTTAGAATTTTCCACGACCATGGCATTTACCATCGGTAACCCGTAGTGCATTTTGGTTGCTTTCTTGTAATTTGCCACACCTGTGGCAATTGCCACACCAACTTGTGGCACTTTCTGATTGTGGGATTCACACTTTTCTTCATTTTTCTTCAAGTGTATATGCCTTGTGATCCCTTCCTTACTTGAATAAAGCTTCAACAAACTCTCCATTACTCTTCCTTGGCTTCAAATCACTTCAAGTCTAGATGTTTAAGCTCCAAAGCCAAATCAACTCATGCTAAAGTTTTCTTAAAATCCACAAACAAACACAAGACACCTCAAGCATTCTAAATGATTAGACTAAGGAAATTAATATTAAAATTACTCTTAATAAGCTAAAATGCAGGTAACACTACATGCATTAAAATGTAAATCATGGTATAAAATGCTACACATCAGTAAAACATCAAGCAGAACTTTTTCAATGGACCATACAAGTGAACTTGACACCATATCTGACCCAAAATCTTAAGGCATCAAGTTTATGAGTCTTTATCACTTATATATTGCTCAACATACCCTTCTCTATCAAACGTGAAACTTCTTATTCAAATTCTCACACTTCCACACCAACAATCTCCCCCTCAAGTTTGAGTCTCTTCCATATGGTATGCTTCCCCTAGTGTGGAAGCCTTTTCCATCCACAAGTTTTCAATGGTGTCGTTGGAGCTCAGTCATTGTTGCTAACATGCTCTAGATACTTGCACTGTCATTAGCTCACACAACAGGACACGCCACTTGACCTCCACATCATCAGGAAGACTTTCGATACAAGGGATCTCTTTATATGGATCCACCACCAATTCCACTATGACTCAATAGTCGTTTGAGTCGATCAGTTGGTTGCACCATCAACTCTAATACCACTTGTTGAAAATATGAAGGGGTAAAACATCAAGGAGAACTCTATCAATAAGCCATGAGTCAATCACACAAGTGAACTTGACACTTCATCTGACCCAAAACCTTAAGACATCAGGTTTATGGGTCTTTGTCACTTATATATTGCTTAACATACCCATCTCTATCCAATGTGAGACTTACTCAAATTACTCACACTTACAAGAATATTAGGTGTTTGTGTGAGATTACAACATCGTATTATTCATTAACAAATGACATATTATAATGTATATATGGCTAGTATTCAAACATGATGATAGAGCATTGTTGTGTTATAATTTAATTCTAATTAAAATCCTTAAAAGCAATATATATTACAATATTATTTATTTTAAACTTTTAGCTTCTGATTTGATCGAACCGAGAAAGTTATCATTATCTTTCATTATTATTACTAGATTTTTGACCTATGTAATGCATCAGAATAAACAAAGAGTGTGAGAATTTTTATTTGGATCTTTTTTGTATCTTTAAAATTGTAAAAATATTAAAAATTATTGATAAATAAATTTTAATTGTATTATTTTTTTATTCTTGACATTCAATATGACGTATCCAAGTGTAAATGTATGCATAGATGTTTCCACTACAATAGGATGAATATATCCCATATTTAACTAATAGTTTTTGCCTTTACATTTTAGTTAAAGACACCATATTGTGATCCTAAAAAATCAAACATTTTTTGGTTTAAATGTTTGTGCTATTTCTATATGAATGACTATGTAATTTCCTTGCACTTCATATGTGCCTATTGTATCGACCTGTGCTTCACGTGAGCAGCATTTACATGTCTTTATTGTAAGCATATAAAAAGAATTTATGAGTATTTTTATTTATAATTTTTTTTAGAGAATAAATTGTTAAACTTATATATAAAATGATTGCTAATTTTAAAAGAATTACTAATTTTCACAAGAACAAATTTAATAATTCAGTTTTGAAATAGGTTAATAAAATATAAAATTTTAATTGTAATAAAAATACCTTTTAAAATGTGAAAACAACTTAAATACTTAATTGAAAGCTCTCTAGTTAAATTTGTAACATAGTACCACAACATTTGACATGTTTCTTTATTCCTTCTTTTCGTACCCCCAACTCATGGCTCACCACTGTTGTATGTAAAATTAAATGCATCACAACGTAAGGTTTGCTTAATGCTTCAATGTCCACATTGCATAAAAAAGGCTCTTGTCCGTCAACTTTGGTGGGTTTATAATTCAATTCATGCATGATGAAATAAAAAAACACACATATCCAATCCAAAGGATAAAAGAAACAAACTATGTGTAGGTTCAGAAATGAAGAATATAATTTCATCCTTAAATAAATAACATTTTAATAACTAAATAGAGCTTAATTGCATAAATATATTAATCAATATTGTTGCATACATTCAAGTTCAAAATCTTAATTGAAAATAACAAATATTGAGCAATATTATAAAAGTTAAGTGTAGAATTCTCTTTGTACTTTCATGAAAAATGTTCATCCCCATTTGTTGTATTTTATTCATATTTTCTATGTTAGATAAAATAGAACATTTAATAAATTAGTTAAGTCAAAAGATAATAAGGAAAAATACATTTATGCTAAGATTATTATAACAATGAATTAAAAAAGTATAATTTAGATGTTAGAATGGTTTAGGAAAATTGTTTATCCCATTAGTTAAGTGTAAGTTATATATATATATATATATATATATATATATAATGTTCATCCCCATGTGTTATATTTTATATATAATGTCTATATTAATAAATCTACATATAGATAAACCTACTAAGGTCAGTCCTACCGGTGGAAGGTTTGGGTAGTTTTTACATAAGGTGTTAGTTCTATCCTCATTGATGTTAGTGTACACCAAAAATTTACATATAGATATTAATGTAGAAAAGAAAATTTAAATTTACCCAAGTAAAATAAAATCTTTAATAATTTAGTTATGTAAGGAGATAATAAATAAAGAATGAATAACGATTACCTAAAAATTAATTTAAACATTAATTTTGCATGGAGGAGACAATAACAAATATATGGATTTAATTTGAATTTTATTACGTAACTAAATATAAAATAATTAGGTAAAAGAAGTTTTAAATTTCCTTGGATAAAAATCTTTGGTAACTAAGTTTGGTAAGAGAAAACTGAAAAAGAAAATATATTCATACTAAAACTGTTAAAACAATAAAATAGGCTATGCACTAATAGTGTAAAACAGTCTTACGCTGTTATTCAATCACAATCTACCATGTATGGTAAATTTGTTGACTTTGATAATAACCAGCCTAATAGTCACACTAAAGTATCAATTGGTTGACACTGTAAAAGTTTTTATCATTTTGTTGTGCACTATGCATATATTTTTTTATTAATTAATTTATATATAGATTTTAATGTGTAAAAATAAGAAAAGAGTAATGATTTGCCTACAATTTTTTAAGATTTCAAATTTTAAATATCATGTAAAAATTAAAACAAATATTTTTAATTAAATTTCATTTTCTGTCATTTAATTAAATCTAAACTAATTACTTAAAAAAAATCCAAATTTTATTAGATAAAAGAAAACATTCAATAAAATAATAAGCAAGAGAAGAATAAATTTATGTTAAAATTATTATAACAATGAATTGAAAAGTACAAAAATTATAATAAAGCATAATTTTTTCCACTAATTCGTTTGTACTTTTATTAAATGGAATGATACAGCATGAATGAAACAAAAAGGATATTTTACTCTAACGTATTTGCTGATTTACATTTCTATAAAATTTAGGGTTTTTAATGACCTTTTAATTCTTGTATATAATAATAAACACGTGATGTGGAAGTTTAAAATTTACCCAAACAATAATAGCAGTATTGGAATTTTCAGGCTTGCTGATACCGTGTTGCAAACGTATGCAAGACTGAGACACCACTCAAGACTTTCCTATAAAATTTAGGGTTTTTAATGACCTTTTTAATCCTTTTATATATAGAATAATAAACATGCGAGGTGGAAGTTTGAAATTTACCAAAACAATAATAACAGTATTGGAATTTTTAGCTTGCTTACGCCGTGTTGCAAACGTATGCAAGACTGAGACACCACTAAAGACTTGCATTGACGCGACTGATTGGTAGATTTCTATGATATTTTCTGTCTCACTTTGCTTTCGTATTCTAAATGACCGAGTCTATGATTGAATTAAAGCTTGAAAAGTAATTTTTATCTGAGGTTGCACTGTAGCATCTGTCACTACAGATAGAATTAGGTCATAAATTGTTTGAGAGAGACTTATGACTTAGCTTATATTAATCTGTTTAGGTCAGATATTTTTATTAAATATGAAATAAATTTTTGAGTAAGTTAATAAGTTACACTTTTTAAAAGATTAGGTTAGGCTTAAAAAACAGTCTATAACAAATAATAAGATAGGTTTAGGTCTTAAATTTTTTAAATAAGTTAAACTTATTTAAACAAAGTTGTGTTTGATCCAACTTATTTTGGCCCTATCTGTCACACTATCTTATCGGCAACACTTATATTAAACAAACATTATAATCAATAGTTAAATAATTATCTCTTAATAATGATAATAAAATAATATTATAATAAACATCATAATAAATTATAATAATGTATTATAATAAATTATAGTATTGTAATTGATATATTATATTTTATACACCTGTTAATTAACATATATATATATATATATATATATATATATTAAATTAATACTATGATAAATATTTAAAATATCATAAACATATTTAAAATAATAATAATGTTAAGTAATATGTATAATATAAAAATTATGTATGTTAATGTTGTAATTTTCACGTAAATATAAAGTAAATAAAAATAACAAAAATAACACTATAACTGATATAAATGTTACTAATAAAATATAAAAATAAAAAATATTATCTTAAGAAAAATAAAAAAAAACAACTACGGTAAAAATACAATAATCTAAAACCTACAAGTGTTCAAATCTAATCCAATCCAAAAAAATATTGAAAACCAAAGAAAACTTTTTTGGTATTTTTGGGACCATTCTTTTGGATAACCGATTAGTTCAAATCACTTGACGGTTAGGGTTTGCAAAATCGAATCGGTCAAAACCAAACTGATATTTTTCTAATACACATATGTTATTATGCATTTTATATGTAACTTCTATATGTTTTATTATGCTTTTACTATTTCACCGATATTTTTATCATTTTTTTTTCATGTATCCAACCAATGTAACAGAACTATGTATAAGCTTTAATTTTGAATATACATGTTCCTCCTTCCTTAGGAAAAAAAAATCTTGTTGGATAATTAATCAATTGATTGGCATATTTCTTTTTATGCTTATTTTAAAAATAATGTTCAATATTTGAAAAGAAATAAGAAATTAAAATACCGATAAGAATGTGTCGGTAAAAATCGAATCATCCAATCTAATCCAAACTGCATTTTATCGGATTGGATTGGATCAAATTTTGTTAAGAAAATAATTCAAACCAAACCACTAGTTGTTTTAATCTTTGGATCGGATGACTTTTTACATCAAAACCTATCTAAATTGATCAACGAACACTCTTACTGAAGCCTAGAATATTAGAAAAATAATATTATAACAAGGAAAACGAACATAATAATAAATCAAACATAATAACAAATTGCTATTATAATAATAAGAATAATAAAATGATACTAACACCAAGGGGTTGGTTGAGTGGAACAAAACAGGGTCTTGCATCTAGCAAGTCCCAGGTTTGAGCCTCTATTCATCTCTTTCAAGTATGGTAAATGTAAGTATCTCTATAAGCGCTCTTTGACCCAAAGGCTTTACCTGCCTTGGACTGAGGCACCATCCCTTCCCTCTAAATTTGTTAATAAAACAAGAGATAATAAATGATATTATAAAAATTAATATTTAAAATATTACTTAAAGATATAAGGTTTTTTAAATTGACAAGAAAAATATACAAATAAATTACCTAAATTAAAATACATCAACTTTATTTATAAGGTATGAAAATTCAAATTTTTAGAAATTAAATTGAAATTGAAATTAATTAAGATTAAAAAATATTAAAATTTAAATTATCTAGAATAGAAAAATAATTATCTCTTAATTATACTAAAATAATATTATAATAAATATTTAAAATATCATAAACATATTTAAAACCTATAACTATAATAAAGAGAATATCTTCTTTTTGTCTCTATTTTTTTTGGATTACTATGTCTTTTAATTACTCTCTAAACTATCTATTACCTTATCTTTTAACTACTCTCTAAACTACCTACTACACACCCTTTCTTTTATTTTATTTATTTTTTAAATCAAGAGAAACACAGAGTGACTTTCTTTCACTTAATAATAATAAAAATGTTGATTAATATTTATAATATAATACATATATATTAATATTATAATATTTAAAATATTATATAATTACCTCTTAATAATAATAAAATAACATTATCATAAATAATTAAAATATCATAAATATATTTAAAATAATAATAAAATGTTGATTAATATTTATAATATAAAAAATTATATATATATATATATATATATATATATGTATGTATGTATATATGTATGTATGTATGTGTATATATATGTATGTATGTATATATATATATATAGTATATATATATATATATTATAATGTTCAAATTGTAACATTTGTGTTTTCCTAATGAATGATTAAGTGTTTTAATAACTAAAAAGTGAAAATTTGATATGTAATCTAGGTGATTAAAAGGAATAAATGAATTGTTGTTATGTATGGTATGTCATATGTGGTGATAGTGGTGTGTTGTTTGTTTGAAATTCAGGTTTAAATTTAGGAAGTTGAGATATGTGCTTGAGCCAATTTGGATATGTTGTGAGAGTGATTTTGGGCTTTTGAGAGAAAACAGTTGAGTCAAACCAATTTTGAGATAAGGGGAATGGTTTGGTGAGATTTGAGCCTCAGTTGGCCAAAAGTTCGTGTGAAAGCTCCGGGAGGTCCAAGTATAAAAGGAAGGAAGGGGGATTTTCTCTCATTCTCATTCTCTTCTCTATTCTCTTCATCTCTCTATCTATCTCTCTAGAATCTCTCAAGTTAGCAAGGGTATTAGAGGATTCCGAGCTCAGTTTAGTGATTGTGGTGAGAGGAAGGAATCAATCTGTGGAAGGTTTTGGCTCAAAACACCATATTCTCAAGGAACCTAAATTCATATTCAGAAACTTTTAGAAGTAAGGGAAGCTTACTAATTAGTTGTTTTGTATTAGTAACTGTTGGTATGTTGATTTCTTGCTTTGAAAACGGTTGAATCTCTGTGGATGTTGCCATTTTCGTTGGTTTTGATTGAAAATGGGTTTTAGGGAAAAAAATTAAGATTTGGATGAGAAATTGATGATTTTGTGATGAAATGTTGAATTTGTTATAAAATCTGATGTGTATGAGCTTGGTTGAGGTGGATTGATGTTGTTGGAACTCCATTGATTCAAAAATCTAGGTTATTTGGTTGAAAAGCTTGAGTTTTTCCGTAGAAAATTGCATTTTTTCAAAAATTCGTTGCAGATAATTGATTATAGGGATCACGTAATCTATTATTTGGAGTTTCAAAAGCTGTTTTCATGATTTTGTTTCGGGTTTAATCGATTATGGGATCACATTATCGATTATCTGGGTTTTAGTAAAACTTTTCCTGAAATTGGTTCTGGAATAATTGATTATGAGAATTCATAATTGATTATCCCTGCCAGAAAATGAATTCTAGTGCATTTTACTAAAATAATATAATCTGTTACTATAGTACTTAATCTATTATTTCAGAATCGAATATACTATTTAGATTTTGAAGTTGCTGTTTCAAAATGTGAAATTTTATGAATATACTCATATAAAAAGAGTATTATATACTTTCAAACGTTTTATTTTGGAATGATAGAAAGTTGTTTAGTTTAAATATGATTTCTTTAAATTAAAGAAAGTGAATTGTTTCGAAGGTTTTGTGAATTTCAAGATTTGTCCAATCTTCCAAATGGTTTTCAAAGAAGGTCTAGGTTTTCAAATTGTAAGTTGATTGTTGGATTGGTTGTAAAGTGGAAGGTTGCTTAGACAGGACCTCCACTTGTTGTGTATGATATTACTGTCTGAGGTTTCTCATGAGGTAGGCTGCTTAGATAGGGCCTGACCTGTTGACTATGCTTGAAGTTGGAATGGGCCTGCATAGTGTGGATAATAGTTGTTTGACCACAGGTGGTGCTAAGTAGACCACGTGGTGTTATGATGCTGTTGTTGTGTTGCTACACATATATATATTGTTTTGTTGTGGTATTGTGGCTCATGCATACATGCATATTTTGTTGGCTGAGGTAGTATAGGCCTTATGCCGTATGCGGGTAGGCATGGAAGTTGGGGGTGAATGAAGTTGCGGCTCAGACGGGGCCTCCAACCTAGTGTCTGGATAAGAAGTGAGGTCTAAAAGCTGGACCTAGGGGATGAGTGGATGGGTAATCCCGACTGTGGGGCCAAGGTAGTGTAGGCCTTGTGTCGCGGTATACCACCACCCACATATACTTATCTTTGATAACCATAAGCTTATCCAACTGATTAGAGCTTTTGGCAATCCTGAATGGTGCTAGATGGCTATGATAGGGGATAAGACTTGGCTGATTGTCCGGAATGTAGAAAATCTCTCGAAAGTCGTGTCATTCATACATTGACTTTTTTGGGTTGAAAGCATGATGTGTTGTGTTGTATGTATGTAAACTCACTATCTGATGAATTGGATTCCAAATTTGTATGATGATGAAATTGTTATTCTTGTTACCTGATGTTGTTGTTGCTAAGGGTAGTGATGGTAGTATTGTTGTTGTTACTTGGTTATTGTGGTTATTTGTAATTGTTATGGTTAGTGATGGTGGTGATAGAGGTATTGTTAATATCGTTGCTATTGTTGTGTACAAGGTTGTTGTTGTAATGGTTGTACTGTTGTTATTATTATTATTTGGTTTGACTTTGGATATATGATTAAGAAATTTTCCTATTACCTTTCCTTTATACTATATGTTTTATTGTTTTAAGTGAGCTTACCCTTGCGTTGTTTGCACCTGTGGTTCGTGCCTGTGATGATCACGTCTTTGGTGTGGGAGCAAATGTTGAGTTTTTGGTAGGTTTAGCTTCTTTTAGTGGGTGATGAAGCTTCGCCTCGGTAAGTGGTGAAATTGAACAAGTATAGAAAATCATCTTTTTGTTCTTTTCTTTAAAGGAATTGATATTCCTTATTGTTGTTTATTTCTCTTAAAATGATGTATAAAGTGACCAGCTATAGGGAGTTTTGTATTTTGGGTTTTTCCTTAGTATTGTATATAAATGGGCTCCGTATACACTCATTCTTTCATATCTTGTATATGTTAAAGTAACTTGTGGACTGATTATTATTAAGTATGTCTATATATAGGGGTTTGTTTGTAGTACTGTGGCGAACAAAGGGTTGTTACACAAATAAATATAAATTAAAGAAAAATAACACTAATAATGAAGATAAACAATACTAATTAAAATAAAAAAAAATTAAGGTTACTACAATAATAATATAATAGTCTAAAATCTAAAATAGTAAAAAAAATAGTATTATAAAAAGAAAAATAAACATAATAAAAAAATCATACATAATAATAAATTGTTATTATAATAATAAAAAATAATAAAATAATATTATAAAAATGAAACATTTTAAAATATTACTTAAAAATACAAACTTTTATAAATTGAAAAGAAAAGTATAAAAATAAATTATTTAAATCAAAATACATCAACTTTGTTGTATAATGAGTGACAATTAAAATTTCAGAATTTAAATTTAAATTAATATTAAAATAATCGTAAAATTTAAATTATCTAGAATAGAAAAATAGTTATCTCTAACAGCAGTAAAATAATATTATAATAAATATTTAAATATCATAAAGATATTTATAATATATATATATATATATATATATATATATATATATTAATATTATCATCTTCAAACAATTGTAAAGTAATTAAAAATAACATTGATAACAAATATAAATAATACTAATAAAATATAATAATAAAGTAATACTATAATCTTAGGAAAAATATAACAAAATTTTTCTAGAGTAATAATATAATAATATTCTAAGATCTAAAATAGTAGAAAATATTATTATAAAAAAATAAACATAATAAAAAAATTACACATACCAATACAGTGTTATAATATTAAAAAATATAAAATGAAATTATAAAATGAAAAATTTTAAATATTACCAAAATAAATATTTATACCCATGCATCACCCGTATAAAAAGTCTAGTTAAAACTTTTATATAATTTAATATAATTAAAATGAAATGCGCATTTTTTATAAGGAACTGTAATGAATAAATAAATTTTTCGTAAATATATTTTGTCCATACTAACCAACAGAATTGGGTCCAATAGAAGGGTTAATTCTTCATAATGTAATAAATGAAGGTTTAAATTCTTATTAAAAGAGGTCTCTATATTCAGTGTTTGATAATACTTCAAGCAAGATTGTTTTTTTATTTTTATTTTAAAAAAGCTATGAATAACAAAAAGAAAAAAAAGATCATTTTAGGCTAAATTATATTTTTGGTCCTCCTATTTTTCTCAATCTGTAATTTTGGTCCCCTTACTTTTTTTAGAGATATTTATTCTTCCTATTTTTAAAAATTTACAATTTTGGTCCCTCAACCTTTTTTTTAGAGACATTTAGTCCCTCTATTTTTAAAAATCCGCAATTTTGGTTCCTCTGTCAAATTTCTTGCATTAATCGTTAGTGATTTAACATTGACTTTAACGTGTCAATGTTGACTCTGACTTTAACATGTCATTTAAGTATCGATATGTAAAAATCAATGTTAAATTACTAATAGTCAACACAAGAAATTTGACAAATGAACCAAAATTATGGATTTTTAAAAATAAGAGGACTAAATGTTTCTAAAAAAAATAAGAAAACCAAAATTGCAGATTGAAAAAATAGGAGGATCAAAAATACATTTTAACCTTCATTTTATAAAGAGATTTTATAAAATTTGATTTATATTCAAGAGATGATATATGTAAGATGAAGTTTTGTTACATCTCTAGGTGAACCTTGTATCTTAACAAAAGTTATGCTTGAAACTTTTTCTTAAGTTTTAAGAAAATATTTAAAAAACATTTTATAAAACACGATTCAATTCTCTTTCTTATACTTTATTTTTATACATTTGATTGTGAAGAAGTGGTCTTCACTGACCGTCAGCTATAGCAAATTTCAACTATATAAATAAAAATTGTATTAAATATTTAATTAGGTTTTAAAATGTTCATTAGAAATAGAAACTATAATTATTTGACTTATTTAAATTTCGATACGACCAGGAGTAACTAAACTCATAGCTAATCCTACGTGTTGAATTTCCATATTTCCCAGTTTGGATGTAATATTTTCCTTTCTCGTTAATTTTTTCTTATTTAGATAATTTTATTATCTAAATATCCTTATAATGACTGGTAATTAGTAATTGTTACAAATTCTGGGACGATATTTTAGAGTCCCTAGTACTTCTATTATTAATAAGTACACTTGGTTGGAGAATATCCAACATCAATCTTGTTTGAAGCTAACTAGTCCATTCATAAGACAGTAATGGATAATAATCACTAAACCTAATTATGCGTGATAGACTTGAAAGATGTAGTATTTTATACCCTAAATGTTAGTTACGTTACTTTCATACTGTCCCTTTCATGCTGAAATTAATTTGTCACTAGCTGAACCCATAATTATAAAAACCCAGTCAAAGAAGACTGAGTCAATATAATAATAATAATAATAATATATATATATATATATTATTATTATTATTATTATTTTCCAGGATTGAAGGACTTCAAAATACGTGTTATACCTACATTTAATCATTGAAAATTTATTTTTATATTTTAAAAAATAAATATTTAATGTAAGATTATCTATGATTTTACTGGAGCGATATAATGATTTACTCGTTACATATTTTCTACTTCCATATATATGGAACTATTCTCTTAATATATTTTCTAAGAAATTAATATTATGTCACAAAATCCGATCCACGTTGCAAGACTAGTGTGAATGATATACTTGATTCAACAAACAATTCACTCAAATGGCAACATTGTTTTTCCCCCTTCCAAACAATCGAGGGTAAAAGCAAATAATACAACGTTATAAGAAATATAATTTTCTGTTTATAATTTTAATCGAATTTATTTTTGGAAGGTAAATAAAATACTAAGCACTAATTTTCGGACACGCTTCAAACCTGCTGGCCCCTGCACATGGAAAATCCAAGTCAATAATATTGACTCCACTATGTTGACTGTTGAGTCAATGACTCAATATAGTGGAGTAGGTGTCATCTTTCGTGATTGGACCCGCCTTATCCGTCCCTTCTACCTGAACCAAAAACAAGGAATATGAACGGATTGCTATCAATTAGTCCACTGGAGGAGGTCGAAAAAAACAAATGGTAGAGGCTATTTTCAACGAATATCTGAAGTTCATACTTGATAGAAGAGGTTGCTTATCAGGTGAACCTACTGGTGATTGACGATGTAATTGGTTTTTAGATAAAATAAATTATCCAGCTTTCTCTTCTACTCCTTTATTCAGGGGGAGTGCTTTATTTTTCAGCTTCAAAGTCTTTGTTTAAAGATTTTCACGTATCTCATGAATGAGAAATGTTTAGAATATATTATGTAACTCACTCTTTTAATTACATAATTTATTATTCTGAAATTATAAAATTGTGTGAGTTTTACACTTTTACTCCTTATTTAATGAACCTTACTCATAATTTTGTAATTTTTAATAAATTTTAACTAATTGTAGAGAGATTGTTAGAAAAAATGTATTAAAGAGTGTGTTATTAGTACTTTTCTATGAATATTTGGAAATTTGCTCAGTGATTGTTTGGATTGAGTTATTGGAAGTTCAAAGTTTTAGAGAATTTAATTCGATCAAATAAATTTTCTTCATTCTTAAAATCTTTTATTTGTACATGTTAACTAAATTTACTCTATTTTAAAATTTATTTATTTTAAAATTTTTTATAGTATAATTAAATTCCTTTTACTTTAAAAATATTTTTTGTTTACAATAATTTGTAATAAATTCAAATGACATCTGACTGTGACGAATTGGTCTTAGCTCACCTTAATCTATAACAAATTTCAATTATATAAACAAGAATTTATACATATAATAGCTTTGTGTTCAAAATAATTTTTAAAATAAAATGTGAGAATATAAATAGTGAAGCTACATGGGCGTAATGAACAAACGAGAATTGATTAGAAGAAGTTAGTTTCTTATAAGGTGACAAATTATAGTTTAACTATTCTTTGAGTTACATTATCTCCTACGAAAGATTTGTGAAAAATAAAGAAAAAATAATAAAGATGTGACATAATCTATTGTGTAAAAAGAACGCTAAAACACATTTTCTAGCATATTGTTTTAATACAATTTTTATTATTAGATAAATTTAAATTCATGTAAATTTACTAATATTACATTGGTCTGTGTAGAACCAGACTCAAATCCCTTAAATAAGGCATCAAGTTCGAGTTTTGTACATGAGAAAAACATAGCTTATAAGAAAGATTCCACTAAAAGTGGTCAGTCAGAATTTTGGGAAGAAATTAATCATCAACAAAGCTAATGGATACTTTGCACCTATAATATGGTCACAAAAAAAAAATCATGAAATAATTTTGATCTTACATGTTTAATGAATTATGAATTTCCCTCTATAATAAAGAGATTATTAAAAGTATGTAATACTAATGATTGTCATCCTACACTCATGTTTTGGAATTTAATATCCTCGGCTCAACACTCGTTAAATAAGAATTTATTTTGTTAATTTGTAGTGTGGACTTAAGGAGAATTATTTTACAATTGCTTACCGATCCATACCAAGTCATAGTATTGGAACAAATGAACTATATATAGTTTCGGTTTCAAAATAATTGCCGTTTCACGCAAATTGTTTATAACTTTAAAAAAACTAAAAGCAATAATTGTTTTCTTTCAATTTGAATCTTGCCTCTTACTACTTTTATTAAATTGCATGATAGGGCATTATTTCCAGATTTCTATATATTTGGGGTTTTTAATTCTTTTATATATATAAATAATAAGGGTATTTTATGCTCAACTATTTTTTTGAAAAAAACTTTAAAATTAAAATTCAAAATAAGAATTTTAAAATAAAGTAGAAGGTATTTAATAATTTTTTAAGTTTTAAAACTCCTTTTAAACTAAAAATTGTTTGATAAAAAATTTAAATTTTTTTAATTTATTTAAAATTAATTGCCTCATTTAATGGAAGAATATATTTATAAAAATATAAAATATTATGTAAAATTAATTTAATCAACATAAATTTATTTTAATGATAACAAAAATTCATAAAAGTATCAAAATACATACATTTAAAAAAATTAGTTTAAAAATGTAGAAATTATTTTAATTAATAAAAATTAATTTTAAAGATGATTTAAAAAAATTTATTATATATAATATTAATTAAAAAATTTAAGTATTAATTAAAAAAGATAAAATGTTTAAAAACTTCTATAATCTATAATATTTCTAGTTTTCTCAAAAAATAATATTTTTAGAAGATAAAAAGTATTTATTTTAAAAAAAATTCAATAATGTAAAATTTAATTAAAAATATTTAATAAATAACCCAAAAATTATTTAATAAATATATTATTATAATTGAGAATTCAAAAACTTAACTACAAATTTAAAAGTTAAAAAATGTTGATATATAAATTAAATTTAAATAATACCAATTATAAATATTTTAAAATATCAAAAATTTATTTAACTATATAATTTAATTATTTCCGTAATGTTCTTTTATTTTATGTAATGAAAATTAAAAATAAACTCATATTTTTTAATTGTCTAAAATAAATAATTTAAAAATAAATGAAAACCTCAAAATAAATAAATATAATTTTCAATAAACTAAAATTTATTATAATTATTTATTGACAAATCCGATGAAACACTCAAATTGAGAAGTCTATGAAAATTTTAAAAATTGGTATTTTAGATTGAATTAGGATTGTTTTGGAGCGATGTTGGGCCTCGATTGTTGCCCTCTTAACTGGTGCTCTCAACCCATTACTTAGGTTGATTAGTTCAACTTGCTCACTTATGGCCAGGCGTAGGTGTCTTGGCACCCATTCGCTCTACGTGGAACCTGAAGCCTATAATCATCCTGCTAAGATAACCACACGACTAAAGCACATGAAGCATTCCGGCTACTCACTCCGGTTGAAGCATACATGCAACATAACAAACTGCCATGCTGGCTAACAATTTTTCCCACAAAAAACAAGCTATATATGGGATTTTACATCCCCATGTATGATTTAGATCCTTATTTTTACTCATACTCACCTCATTCCCAAACTGACTTAAGCATCAAAAGTAATTGTAGGTGGCCACTACTGTCTTGCTCTACCGTGTACTGATGATCAAAACTTGCCTTCTCTATGATGAAAGCTTTATTATGGTTCTTACTTGAACATTGGTGCCAGGCTAGCAGAGCAGGGTATCAAGATGAACCTCGACAAGTGTTAAGTAGTTTTGGAGATGAAGAGCCTGCAAAAAATCAAAAAGGTTATAGTAACTAACATGTTGGATAGCTGCCCTTATGCATTTTATAGCCAAGTCAGCTCACATATCTCTTTACCTCTCTTTTGACTTCTCAAGAAAGACAAGTCATTTAAGTGGTCGGACGAGTGTGAATTAGCCTTCCAATACATGAAGAACTCCTTTTCTTCCCCTCTAGTCTTTATTAGGTCAAAGTTAGGAGAAACCCTATACCTGTATCCAGTTGTTGCAGACGAGGTTGAAAGCACATCTTTGATTCGGGAGACACATGACGGGGCAGACGCTGGTATATTTTGTGAGTCGTGCTCTCTAAGGGGTAAAGTTATAGTATTTGAAGGTTGAGAAGGTGGCGTTCACTGTGATAATAGCAACATGACGCCTAAGGTCGTACTTTTAGGTCTCACCAAGTGGTTGTTCACACTAACAAACCCATTTGGTAAATCTTGCATCGTCCCGACCTCGCTAGTCGTATGGCCATATGGTCTATTGAGTTGTCTAAGCATGGCATTATCTACGAACCCTGACAGGCTTTGAAGGCCCAGGCACTAGCAAATTTCATTACATAGTTGATGCTGAGTTTCCTAGTAGAAGATCCCGCTTGGACGTTGTATGTAGATGGATCCTCTAATGGAGAGGAAGGTGGAGTCAAGATTCTATTAAAAACCTCGAAAGGGATAGTTGTGAAGTAGGCATTGACTTTTACTTTCCCAACATCCAACAATTAAGCCAAGTACAAAGTTTGCATTATTGGCTTGAAGCTGGCTTTTGACCTTAGGGCAAGGATAGTTTATGTTTGTAGTGATTCACAGCTAGTGATATCTTAAATCATCAGGGCCTATCAGACCAATGAGCCATTTTTGAAGAGGTACCTAATTAAGATGAAATCTTTAGAAAAAGCTTTTGATTGGATTGTGCTCTAGTACATACCCCAGGAGAAAAAAGGACGAACATCTTATCGAAGCTAGCCAGCACAAAGTCACTGGGAATAATAGGTTGGTCATTCAATAAGCCTTATCTAAGCCCAACTTTATGTTGGTGATCAATAGTTCGCCAACGTATATGAACACGTTTGTGTAGTAATATGTGATAGTATAGTACTCGATAACAAGAAGGAGGCTAGAAGGTTGGAGAGGTCAATCGTACATTTAGGCTTGGTCGAGGAAATCCTTTATTGCCATGAATTCTCCCAGCCCCTATTTAAATGTTTGAAGTTGACTGAGGTGGAATACATGCTTGTTAAAGTATATGGGGGGAGTTGTGGGCAACACCTCGATGATTGGGTCCTAGCAAAGAAGGTCCTCATGCTGGCTAATATTGGCCAACCTTGGAGGCAAATTTAGTGGAGTACATAAAGAAATGTGACCAATGACAGTGATGTGCCAACCTCCATATTACTCCTTTGAAGGCTTTCAACACACCTCCCCATGGCCATTTGTTTGGTGGGGAGTTGATATTCTAGGCACTTTTCCTCAAGCCTCCAGTCAAGTGAAGTACTTAGTAGTGGCCATCGACTACTTCATTAAGTGAATTAATATAGAACCGCTTGCCAAGATAACAATCAAGAATGTTGAGAATTTTGTTAATCGGTAAATCATATGTCGATATGGCACTCTAAACATGAAGTAGCTTAACTTATCCCTTTGGGGTAGCTTGACTTAGCATAGTAGCGCAAGGATGTAACTACCATTTGGGAAGTCATTCTCATGCAGTAGTCAGTAGCCCGCCATAACTGAAAGGTAGTACACTGCTATTTTGAGGTAAGATGTTTGGTCCTCCAAAGGGCTGACGTCGAGGGAAAGAATGTTGCTCAAGGGAAGCTCGTCGAAAATTAGGAATGCCCATACAAGGTTACCTTGAAAATCGACACAAGGGTGTACCAGCTAGAGATGTTTCCTGGGATCTTAGTTTTATAAACTTGGAACGTCTCCAATTTGTGCAGATATTACAATTAGCTCATTTTTCTTCAATTGGATTTTTATAGCACTGTGTTCTTATGGTATTTTGTAATAAAAGTGAATTGAATAAATGAGCTTCTTTTTGCCAAAAATCTTTTTACAAGTTTCTTTTTTGCATCCTGTTCTTAGGTCAGCACGAGTCCTTACGAGGACTTTTAACTTGGCCCAACACCAAGTTAGAGCCAACCTATGTGAGGTGCATGATGAACTATAATCCACCCAAAATGGCCAAGGTCTTATATGGGCTAGGGTTGGAAATTTTAATCCAAGGTTTTCACCTAGCATGACGAGCATAATCTACCCAAAATGGGCAAAAGTTAAAAATTTTAAGCCATGATTTTCACCTAGCATCAGGACAAGCATTATCTGCCATAATGGTTGAGGTCTTAACCAGGCCAAGGTTGGAAAATATGAAGACAAATTTGGTTGAAGAAGTTTTTTGGTGTTGGTTTCGATGATTTCAAAGGCTCACTTTGATAAAAGCAATGGCAAGTTGTAATTTGTTTGTGTTTGTGCGTGTCTTTGCTAAAATTAGATCTTAGGCTCACTTTGATGCTTGAAGATTTCTCTAAAGCTCAATTAAAAAGTTAAAAAAAAAAAGTAATAAGATGATTTTGAACAATTAAAATTGAACTACTAGCGTGTGAGAATAGAAGTAAGTTTGTTTTTAGAATAATAGATTAAAACTAAAGATAATATATTAAATTGTTCGTGCTTTTGAAATCTAACTCCAAGAACGAAATAATCAATTATCTACTTAAAATAATCGATTATTTTTCTTTGCTCCAGTTTAAGAAAAACATCTCTCTATGTAATAATCAATTAAATGGTAAAACAATTGATTATATGGTAATTCAGAAATATTTGCTTTTTGTAATAATTGATTATGTGGTGAAGTAATCAATTATATTGTTCTTTGTTCAAACCCAAGAATTTGGATGAACAAAGTAATCAATTATGTGAAACAAATAATTAAGTTTACAAGTTTTTTGCTCTTATTTCAAGTGTGACCCTAAAAACTACTTTCTAAGAAATGAAAAAGTGAGAGAAGGCTGCAAAAATTATGACAAAGCATTGCCATCAAGTCTTTTACAAGTTTTCATCAAATCAAAAACTCATCATGGAGATATCAATCAAGACATCATAGAAGTCATTAGTTAAGTTTTTCGGTTTGTGTTAATTTTACAAAGATCAAGTTCTTTTCTTTGCTTCACTTGTTTGTTGTTTTTGAGAAGTGGGTGTTTTTCAAGATTGTGTGTAGAAGGTTTCTACATGTGATCAAGGTGTTCTTGAGAGTTTTCAAGAAACCTTGTGTGTGAAATGTCAATTGTGTGTGATTGTGTGTTGGTAAAGAATAAGTGATTTTTAGTGAAGAATCTTAACTGCGTTGGTTGGGGACTGGGTGTAGATCATAGTGGTATGATCAAACTAGGATAAATTGTCTTGTGTTCTTATCTATCTCTTTAACTTTATCTATTTTACATTCTTGATCTTACACTAAAATTAGAACAAGAAACTTGCATGTTTGCATACATGATAACTTGATCATATAGGTTGTAATTAAGACTGCAGTGATTATTTTTAGTTCATCCCTACATTCTAAATCAATTGGTGATAAAAATTTTGAAAACATATTTAAGACATGTACATTTTTAAAAGATCTAATTCACCCCCTTTTGGATCTTGCCATTTGTCTAACAAAAATTTTAAACCATGGTTTTCACTTGGCAAAACGGGTATAATCCGCCCTAAATGGTCGAGGTCTTAATTGAGCTAGGGTTAGAAATTTTAAGCCACGTTTTTCACCTAGCCAAATGAGTATAATTCGTCCACAATGGTTAAGGTAAAACATAACAAAGCTACATCAAGCGCAAATCGCATCCAATTTACATTTTAAAGTTTGACATACCAAGCATCAAAATAAAAGATTACAAAGTTAACTAGCATCTCGGCCCTTCGCTTCGTGGCATCAATCATAGCTACCCCATCTTTGGTTGCAACTGCCTCCTTCACAAACTCGTCAATCAATACCCCTTTTGCAAACTTAGTCTTGGAAGTTTGCCCAGTGGCATTATCAGTAACAATGGTTGTTACTGCCTCTAGGTCAACCTTCTCTGCCTAGTTTGCTACTTTCTCTAGAGCACTGACACAAACTTGTCAAATTTGTCCTCTAACTTCTTGTTTTCAACTTCAAGGGAATCCTTTTATTGGCAAAGAATGCTTATAGCTTGCTCGATAGGGAGCAATTTTTGTACCTGTGTGGTCAGCTAAGAGTTCTCTTTCTTAAGTAATTTTTCCTTCTCCACCCAAGTCGTCTTTTCTTGCTCTAGAGCCACCAAAGCTTCCTTGGTCTTCTAAGTTCGCAGTGATTACCTAAGATGCCTCTTCCTACTTTATAATTATTATAGCTACTTTCGTAGAAAGCACTTTGAGGACATCTTGACCCTTGAGCACATCATGCTGCTTCAACTAAGCCTGAATGTCTGACAACACTTGACCTAAGAATTGCACATGGCTAATGAGGATGCTCAAGGACTCCTTGGCGACCCTTCTCTATGAAGCTCTTTCACTAACAACGTTGGTTGATCTCAAGCGAGCCTTCATACTAGGGAAGTCCCTACCAGGCATTAGGTAGGTCTTTGGTACCCTAGAATTCGATGGGGGCTCTTTATTATCTTAAGTCCCAACTTTTTGCTGCTTTAAGGCTGGCTCTCTAGTTAGGCTTGCATCCTGAGTTTGCTCCTCCAACTCAATGAGTCGATCTGTGTCCTCGGGAAAGGGCTCAAAAATTGGGACCACAACGCTGTAATAATGAGTTTTGTGCTAGGTTCCCCTTTCGTGCTTTTGTTTTTCTTGGCTAAGTGGGCAATTGGACTCATCGCCACAATAACATAAAAAGCAAGGATTAGAAAAATACAAACGAAACATCAATATACAAAAGAAAGAAGACAATGAGCAAACAATAGAATTCTAATGCTCAAACCTAATTTTTTGCTAAGCTCCTACAAATCAAATTTTATTATTATCGAACAAGGTATAGGACTTTCTTGGGCAATATTTTGGAGGGCGGTATTAGCTTTCTGATTATCCTCAAACAACCTTGATTCCGAGATGACCTAGTATGAAAGCCCAAGCTTGCCCTCGCCATCTTGGTAATGCTTGTCTGACTAATAAAAGAGGAACCTCCTCAGCCACTTTTGTTTCCTTGCTGATATTGCCTTATTGGTATTACGAACCCATAGACACTTCCTTGACGCCCTGAGAAAGACAACTTCCCATCTAATATTAGCCTCGATTTCCTTAAGACGACCCTAGTAGTAGTGCAACCCATCAACATTTACTCCCATTTTCTCTGCCACCTTCTCTGTGTTCGGTTCCTTTGAGTAATTAGGGTTCCTCAAGTTAGCTCTGGCAATTTCCAAGCTATCCTCATAATTGCGAGGCATCCCAATAACCCTCAATTGTCATTAGAAAATCTAAATCAACTCTTTGGAGACATCTTTGGTAGCGGTAGCCTCCTCAACTTTGAAGTCGCAAGTGGCTCCTTGGAGGGATAGGTAACACTTTCAAGGAGCTCTGCGCTTATTGCCTGTCATTTTCGATTCAGGGTCCTCTATGGCAACTATGCATGCTCCTTTATTTAATTTCGTCATGGATTATGTCTAGGGCTAGTGAGAACTGCTCTCTCCTAGTCTCACAGCTTCTCGGCCTTGGATATCGGCCCTATTGGACGAGGATCTCTTTGGAATGCACTTCTCGACTCCTCTTTCTTCCAGTGAGGGAGGAAGACTGTCTACCATGCCAAGCCACCAAGCCATCTGGCCTTTGGTTGTTGACTTCTCATCGGATCGCTCAGGTATCATACTACCCTAAACCTTGAGTGTCCCAATAGATGGGTAAGGCTTTTTTGCCTCTGAGGTTGTAACCCCCAGTCTAATGGCAAAAGGCTTTCGCTCATGAAGATGGCCCGGCTTCTAAACCTAGGCCTTGGTCGAACGACATTGGAGTTCATGGAGCCACGACCTATGTTGTAGCTACTAGAAGTCTACATATATGTAGAGGATTCCCAACTGTCTATCTTCAAATAAAAGACAGATAAAGCGCTAGAAAGGATATGGCTACTTAAAGAAGAAATGGTAAGGAATGGTACTTGAAGAAGCTTTTAAGAAGAAAGGGAAGTAGGTGGAAAGAGGTTTTCCAAAAAATGGGAATCCTTGAACACAGTTCATTGAAGGTAGCAAGAAAATGAATTGCAAAATAGGAGTAATTCAAAAAGAGGTATGCTTTTGCATCGAAGGGTATATATATAGGTTAAGTAGCAACAAGGCATCTAATGCCCATTAAAGCACAAATTATATCCATTCAAATTTCAAGAGGTTACAAATCATCATACCCTCGAGCCCTATATAACCGGTAGTAAGTGTTGGGGGAACGTAAAAAACCTGACCAACCGCACAGTGACACATATTAGACATAACACCCTCAAGAAGGTCAATGGATAATCCTTAACGAATCATTGACTCGGTCACTAGTCATTCCAACTAGTATCATCGGACATTGCTCAAGGGCATACACCTGGCTACTTTGCCTACTCGAGCACCCTAGCTTTTAACTATATTAAGCTGACATCACATCTCGATATGATACTAGCTTAGAGAAAACTATTTTGGAGTGATATCGAGCCTCTATTGCCACTTTCTCTACCGATGTTTAGCCCATTACCTAGGCTGACCAGTGCAACTCGCTAATGGGTCATAGGCACCCTTTTGCTTTGCATAGAACCTAAAGCCTATGACCATCTCGTTATGGTCAACCACCCGATTAAAGAACACGGAAGACTTTGACCACTCATATTGATCACATGTTTCACATTAGCCACATGAAGTGTAACAAATTACCACAATGGCTAATGATTTTTCCCACCAAAAACAAGCTATATAAGGTGCTTTATGTAACACTCCTTTAATTTTAAATATAATTCATATTAATTTAATTATTATTTTAAGTTGATGAAAATGTGAGTAATTTTTTTTTTCTTTGATACTAGCAATAGAAAAACAGAATTTAGAAATAGAAGTGAAATGATAAAAACTGCTTATGTATATATATATATCCAACTGTACATCATGGTTTGAGTAGTACATAATAGTCGAAGAGAAAACAAAAATACATCAAAGACATATACTACCTAACCCAATATATACATAAAAAAAGATCCTATACAGAGCAGTATTTATCTACCCTATCCCTTAAGAAAATATTATAAACTAGGTCTTCAAATTTGGAGAAGTATCCTCTGGCTCTTCCTCAGCATCATTAGGCATTGTTATCATCTTCAATAATCACGATTCAACATGCATAACAAAAATAATGGAGTGAGGTGATTTGTTCTAAATCACTTTCACATGTATGGTAGGAATTTAAATACAATCAATGAAGAGAACCTAGGGTTTATTCTAAGTTATACTACACTACCCTTGACTTGGTATGGATCCATACTTCCCATCAGTGAGTAATAGTTCTTAACAGAACCTGGGAAGTGACTGGGAGTACATATACTTCATCAACATCATCACATGGTACAGTCCTCATCATCAATGAGGAACAAATATCAGTCAGGACGTCCATTTATAGAGGTATACTCTCAAACCAATCCTGGAATGCTGAGCAGTTGTCGGGGTTATCGAGCTTGGTCAGGTGAATATCCCAGCTCACGGGCGCTACCCTGGCTATTAGGACTTTCACCACTCGATGCCTACCCCCGAGACCTCCCAAATGGGTCCCTGCCTTTCATTCCTCAGCGTACCAAACTGTAGCTTCCCTAACAGGGTGTCATGCCACTGCATGTCCCTTGCTTTACATTACTCACTAATATATTAATTTCTAAAGGTTCATTCTGGTCTCAAGTATTTGAGCACCAGTATAATTTCTACTAATATCTCTGCCTTATATTACAGAGATTTGATCCATACATATCATTCACATAAGTCATAATTCAAATTAAAGCACATAAACAATAATTCAATAAAAATAAAGATATACAAATTAAAATAAAGACTGATAATTAAGAAATAAATCATAGAATGGTCAAAAAATTCCATAAAAATAATTTTTAAACTTAGAAAAATAATTAGAATTTTATCATGAATTTTGGAATTTTTTCGAAAATTTTTGAAATTCAGTATTTCTAAGAAAAATGTGTCCACAGGCACTTATAGAGCACAATTAGAAGTACTAAATAAGCTTTAAAATTTATGAAATTTTTACAGATGGTCTATTAGTGTGTCTAGACCTTACCTGAACGATAAGAACTTAAACTGAAATTTCTATAGTAGTTTTCTAAAAATAAATTCATAAATAGCTTATAAAATAATTTCTATCTTTAGTTTCATATTATGAGATTTATGGTTTATTTCTTCTACTATTTTTGCTAAACTAATTGAGTATTACTAAAATTTGATAATTTAATAATTTAATTATTTATCATAATAGCTGAAAATATTTTTTCTAAATTTGGGCAGTATAACAGCTTAGTAATTATACTGTAATTGTTTAAATTCGAGCAGTATAACAACTTAATAATTATACTATGGTTGTCTAAATTTGAGCAGCATAACTACTTAATAAGAGTATTTAATTATCTAAAATTGAGCAGAGTAACATCTTAGTAAATGCATTTTAATTTTCTAAAAATGAGCAGAGTAACAGCTTAGCAAGTGCATTTTAATTTTCTAAAATTGAGCAGAGTAACAGCTTGGTATAATTTAATAATTTAAATTTGAGCAAAATAATAACTTAGCAAAATTTAAAGTTTAACATCAAATAATATAACAATAATATTAATAGTAAAACTAAAGCCTAAACGGGTTTAGGAGAAAACCCTTCCTACCAACATGCAAAGTAATTGAAAATTAGAACCAACCCCACTCCCCCCATTACCTCAAAGAGTTGGTGAAGTTGTTGGTACAGAGCTCCTAGGAAGAGGATTTTTACTAGTTATCGGAAAACTAGTAGAATTTTAGCATAAAAACAAAGTAAAAGAAAATTTTCTAAAGAGAGAAAATTTCTCTATGAAGCTTACGGTGGTGAAAGGAGGAATGGGATGAAAAATTCAGTTATAAGTGATGGCTATTTATAGGAAAAAATGAACCTAGGTGTCCATGGAGTTATGTCATCCATGATGTCAAAAATGCAATTTTTATTTTTTTTTATTAGGGACACATATTCATATAGGGGATGAATCACCCCTTGCTAGAGCTGGTACGTGGGATAGCAGCTGTCCCAAATATTTGCAGTATAAATTTTGACTGTTAATTAATTAGCCGGTACCGATAAAATCGCCTAAACTTGAAAAAAATAACTTTTAATACCAAAATAATTAATTTAGATATAAATCTGAACAAATGTAATATTTTTCATCAAAAATAATTTCTAAAAATAAATTTTAATTTTTTTCGAATTATGATTATATATATTATATATTTTAAGCTTAGAAAATTCATATTAAATTCATTTTAATTCAATAAATGCTCAAATTTTTATGAAAATTCTAAAATTACATATTTTACCTAGAAATGTATTAAAAATATCATTTTCATCATTTTTGAATGTCAAACCAATACTGAGTTGGTTATTTGACAACTAGGGGTATTTTAGTCATGTTGTACAGGAATTTCAGAAAATTTCCAAAAAATTCCCAAAATTATATTTTAATACATATGACATGATTTTAAACTCAATTTGACATTTAATATCAATTGAATATTTTTTTCATGTCAGCCCTTAATATTGACAAATAAGGACAAAATCGTCATTTTCGAATTTCTCCGGGCTTCAACTTGGAAAAATTATTGAAAATCACAATTAGATAGTTTTCAATATTCTGAGTTTAACTGTGGGATCAGAATTTTTAGATTCCTTCCCGATTTTTCAGAATTAAATATAGAATAAATAAATAAATAAAACAATTAATTAAATAAAAGTAAGGGTGTTACACTTTATGCCCCCAGGTATGATTCAGATCCTTATTTTCACTCACACTCACCACATTCCTAAACTGAGCTGAACATCAGAGTGCTTGTAGGTGGCCACTATCATGTCACTCCGTTGTGTACTAATGACCGAAAATTGCTTCCTTTGTGTCGGAATCCTTATTGCGGTTCTTTCATGAACAGGATTCGAAGAGGAGAGTGTATGAATAAACTTCATGTAAACTAAAGAAAAGCTCTCTCTATTAATTTATTTAAAAGCTTCTTCTTCTTCTTTTTTAAGTTTTGTTATATGAAAATAAATTACCTAATTTTTGAAAATTCTTTTATGAAAAATATTTGACCCAATTTCATCTTTTAAAAGAATATAATTTAAAAAAATGGACCAAACACACTCTAAATGCATTTATGTATTTTAAAAGATAAGAAAGAAATTCGATCTTTTTGCATTGTTAATTTTGATGCATATAAAATCGTGGTGTGGAAATTCTGCTTGCAAACACCATATTGAGTGTTGACCCCACTAATCGACAATCTTGCATCATATTTTCTATCTCACTTTCCTTTCGTGTTGTGAATTTATCACTTCTCTTCATCTTAATTAATTTTTAATATTAAATCATTTAAATGGTTTAATATAATTAAAATGGAACGTTTTTGTATAGGGAACTGCAACGAATTAATAAAATTGTTCTAAATTATATATTCAATAAAACATAACCTTACAATAATTTGTTATTGTATAAAAATGTCATGTAATTATTATACTCATATTTTCTAGATCTTATAGTATATAATGATTGATTTCAAAAATAAAATATAATATATAATGATTATAATTAAGATCATATAATCACAATACTAGAAAATAATAATTATATTGAACATTTAAGTTTTAATATGTTATTGGAAATAAAATTTTTAATTATTTTAGGACCCATTTGGGGTGGGTGTGACTTTTTTGTTTTTGGTTTTCAAATGTAATTTTCAAAACAAAATGTGCTTGGCTAAAATATATAGCTGAAATGGTTTTTAACTTAATTTCAAAACACTTTTACATTCATTTTCAAAACAAAAAAAAGATTTAATGAATTTGATGTTTAGCTTTTTAAAAAATACATATCACTACATTTAACAATGACCTTTCCTGCTACCACGACTACTACCACAACCTCCACCATTGGCACCACTGCCACCATCACCACCACCACTGTCACCATGGCACTGCCACCATAACCGCCACCAACATTGTCAAAACAACCACCATTGACATTACCACAACCACCGTCGTCACCACCACTATTGTTGTCACCATGCAAACATACCCTTAAACTAATTTTAGCATGATAAAAAAATTCAAAATAAATTTATTTTGAAACCAAAAAAATTAGAAAAAAGAACTAAAACTAATTTTTAGAAATTAAAACTGGTTGTAGTTTTAAAAATTTTTGAAACAACTAAAAACCACTCTAAAGGAACCTTTATTTAAACGAGCATAACTAGTGTGGACCAGCTTATTAAGTGGTTTATGGTGGAGAAGTTGTTATTGATCACTAGATTTAATATTATAATATTAAACAGTTGAGATGATTTCTCTACAACCAATTGGACAAATAATTACAAATATATATTTTTTATTTGATATTTGTATTTGACACATTTATCCCTTTATGTTGTTTGTTCCGATGCTGTGGAGGCGAAAAGAAAGGGCTTTGTAGCTTTACTTGGAGAATGGGTGCAGGCGGGGGCCACCACACAGGAAACCTTCTTGAACATGAGCATCTTGATAAAGTCCTTTTGAAGTCCATGTTTGCTTCCTATTAGAACCAAAAATAGAAAGGCACCATCTCAAATTCGCTTTAGGGGGCTCAAAATTTAGATCAAAATTGGAGCTTTAATGCTCAGAACATTGTACGAAACATGCAAAAAATGCATGAAAGAAAGGATCAAAGAGAAGAAATGCTAGGAATTTTCGTTAGATGGGGAAAAGGATGAGGAAGAGGCAGATGGGGTGAGTAATTAGATCTAACGATACTGTATCGTTGTGGGGATGGCACATAGGTTGGCGTTCCTCCGCCATGCGGAGGTCGAGGCCCATTACACACGATCATTTGGTGATGTCCAATGTGCTACTCGTGCGACAACTTTGAGCCACGAATCATTGATTTCAGTGTTCGAAATTCGAGTGAGAAAGTGCGACAAATTGCAACCCTAAGATGGATGTTTACTGCTTCAAGGTGGTACCGATAGAGCTACTGCTGGGGAAGGACGACAAGGTGGAAACGGTGGTGTGGGTGAGGAAGGTGGTGAGAAAGGGTCACATTAGGTTTTCATCTATTTTCAGTGCGGGGGCTTAAAGTCATTGACTAGTTTTTAAAAATAGAAATAAAAAAATAAAACAGGTTACAACGTCTTATACACGGTTACAAAAATTGATCCACGGTGAACCATATGGATTGGTGGTTCACCGAATAAGTCATCTATTTCATAACCAGTTTGACATCTATTTTCTCAAACATAATTTTACATCAATTTATTTTAAACTAGTATTTTAACTTGTGCATTGCACATAATAAATATTTTATTTTATATAACTTAAATTTATAATAAATAAATACTTCTGAATATATAAATTATATTATAATTAAAATTTGTAATAAATAAATATTTTTGAACATATAGATTATATTTTAAATTTATAACAAATAATTATTTTAATACAACGTTAATTTTTAATTATTGATAATTTATTTCAAAAATATTAGAATTTTATTTAAAACTAAAAATATTGAAAATGATAAATTAAAAGAGATAAAAGGTTAAAAGTTCCTAAAAATACTCATTGAAGAATGATAGCTAAAAGCACTCTTGTTAAAGAATAACAGCTAAATCGCTCTCATTCAAAATAGTTGTTCACATTTAATATATAGGGTGAATATATTTTAAATTTGTAATAAACTATTATTGTAATACAATGTTAATTTTTAATTATTGATAATTTATTTTAAAAATATTAAAATTCTATTTAAAACTAAATATTGAAAATGATAGATTAAAAGAGATAAAAGGTTAAAAATTCCTAAAAATACTCTCATTGAAGAATGACAGCTAAAAACACTCTCGTTAAATAATAACAGCTAAAAACGCTCTTGTTCAAAATAGTTGTTCACATTTAATATATAGGGTGGATAAGTACAAAACCATTTGGAGTGCAAATTTTATTAATTAATGTTTCTTAACGTTTCTTTCCTAAATTAAAATTTAAAGATATAGTGATTGAAATAATGTAATTGATAATTATTATCAGATAATAATTTTAAAGTAAAATTTAATTTTGATTTTGTGAAGAGCGATAATCATATAACACTATTTTTAAAAGAATCGCATATCTTATTTGACAACTGAAATCAAATTGTAACTGATCTGAAATATAAATTGATAATGCACAAAAAGTAAAATCAAAATGTTTCACTTTGAAATTACGTACTTAAAATAATTTAAAAATAATTATGAGACTGAATAAATAAAAAACATTAATAACTCTACTTTTTAAGTTTTTCGAAAAAAAAAAGTTTTATAGAGCCTGTAGTTTCAATATTATGTTCGTTTGAGTGAAACTGAATTCGGCTCGAGTTTGTATTTTGTGAATGAAAAAATTGATTGAGAAGGGTAACGTTATTAAAAGTAATCAGCAAAATTTCTTGACAGAAATTAGTCAGTGACAAAGTTGGTAAAGAAGAAAAAATGATGGTAATACTAAACAATGAGTTTGTTATTAAAAATTATAATTATTGAATTAGTTTTTAAAAAACTTCAAAAACTTAAAATAAAAAGGATAACTTAGTGAATTTTTTTTCATAATTTTTATTTTAAACCTTTCGAAACACGCTGTAACATATCTCTAGACAAAATACAATAATATTTCTTGACTTATTCAACAAAAGAAAAAACAATATTTCTTGACTACGGTTCTATCTTGTATTGACTTTTTGCATATAAATATTTGCAACATCCCATGAATGGCAAGTAAGTATTTCTCCTGCATTAATTTGTTGTATCAGAAATCGGTGATCGAAAATTTCCCCATGGTGTTCACATATCCAACGCTTCTGTCCATGAAGCTCCAACCATTTTGGCTGCTTCTTGTAATGTGCTTTTGTGCACTTGCAATGGCCTCTTCTCCTAATTATGATGCTGCTTCTTCTGAAATTGCTTCCTTTGCTTCAGCAACATTACAGAGCAAAGAAGCAAATGCTTTGCTGAAGTGGAAAGCCAGCCTTGACAACCAAAGTCAAGCTTCTCTCTCTTCATGGACTGGCAATAATCCTTGCAATTGGCGGGGAATTGCATGTGATGAGTCCAATTCTGTGTCCAACATAAGTCTTGCATATGTTGGATTAAGAGGTACGCTTCAAAGTCTCAACTTCTCATTACTTCCAAACATCCTCACTCTAAATATAAGCCACAACTCCTTGAATGGAAGGCTTCCTCCTCAAATTGAGGTGTTGTCCAAACTCCACACTCTTGATTTGTCCACTAATAAACTCTTTGGAAGCATTCCCAAAAGCATCGGTAATCTGTCCAAACTAATGTATCTTAATCTTAGTTCCAATGGTTTCTCTGGTTCTATTCCTTCTGAAGTGGAAAATCTCCATTCTCTTGTCACATTCGATATGTTTACCAACAACCTCACTGGAACAATCCCAGCTTCCGTAGGTAACTTGGTCAATTTGCAATCCATTCACCTTTTTGAAAATGAACTCTCTGGACCCATTCCTTCCACTATTGGAAATTTGTCCAAGCTCACTATGTTATCTTTATCATCAAATAAACTCACTGGATCAATTCCTCCCACTATTGGAAATTTAACCAAGGCCAAGGTATTATGTTTTTGTGGAAATGAACTTAGTGGCAAGATTCCAACAGAATTGAACAAGCTTACTACTTTGGAATGTTTGCAGCTAGCTGATAATAATTTTGTAGGCCATTTACCTCAAAATATTTGCACTGGTGGAAACATGAAATACTTCACCGCTGGTAATAACAGTTTCACAGGCCAAATTCCAGAGAGTTTGAAGAATTGCTACAGCCTTAAAAGACTCAGGCTTCAACAAAACCAACTAACTGGGGATATAACAAATTTTTTTGATGTACTTCCAAACTTGGTCTACATCGAATTGAGTGATAATTATTTTCATGGTCGCCTTTCACCTAAATGGGGAAAGTTCCGTAGCCTCACAAGCCTCATGATCTCCGGCAATAATTTATCAGGTGTTATCCCACCAGAACTAGGTGGGGCGTCCAACTTACAACGACTTCACCTATCCTCAAACCATCTTACTGGAAACATTCCACAAGATTTAGGTAACTTGGCCTTCTTGTTTGATCTCTCAATCAACAACAATAATCTTTCAGGAAATGTTCCCACAGAAATAGCATCCTTGCAGGAACTTAAATATTTGGAGCTTGGGTCAAATGATTTGACTGGCTTAATTCCAAAACAACTTGGAACTTTGTTCAATTTATTGAACTTGGATCTGAGCCAGAATAAATTGGTGGGAAATATTCCTGAAGAGGTTGGCCAATTGAAATTTCTTACAAGTCTCGATCTTGGTGGAAATTTTTTGAGTGGAACAATACCACCAACGGTTGGACAAATGGCAGGCTTAGAAAAGTTGAATCTCTCACACAATAATCTTTCAGGTCGTCTCTCTAGCCTTGATGGTATGATAAGCTTGACATCTATTGATATATCATACAACCAGTTCGAGGGTCCACTTCCAAACATTCTAGTCTTCCACAATTCTATAATTGAAGAATTGAGAAATAATAAAGGCTTGTGTGGCAATGTCACTGGCTTGGAGCCTTGCCCTACATTACGTGGGGAATCTCATAATCATACGACAAAGAAAGTCATAATAGTAGTTTTACCCCTTGCTTTGGCCACTCTAATACTGGTATTATTTGCTTTCGGAGCCTTGTATCATTTATGCCAAACTTCAGAGAAAAAACAAGACCAGGCTACAAATTCACAAACTCCAAACACATTTGCAATATGGAGTTTTCGTGGCAAAATGATGTTTGAGAATATTATTGAAGCCACAGAATATTTTGACAACAAACATCTCATTGGGGTTGGAGGGCAAGGAAGTGTTTACAAAGCAGTGTTGCCTACAGGTCAAGTTGTTGCTGTGAAGAAACTCCATTCATTTCCAAATGGAAAAATACTCAACCAAAAAGCTTTCACAAGTGAGATCCAAGCTTTGACAGAAATTCGACATCGTAACATTATAAAGTTATATGGGTTTTGTTCACATGCACAATTCTCATTTTTGGTGTGTGAATTCCTGGAGAAGGGCGATGTCAAGAAGATTTTGAAGGATGATGAACAGGCAATTGAATTTGATTGGAATAAAAGGGTGAATGTTGTTAAAGGTGTAGCAAATGCTTTATGCTATATGCACTATGATTGCTCACCTCCAATTGTTCATCGTGATATATCAAGCAAGAATGTTCTTTTGGATTCTGAATATGTAGCTCATGTCTCAGACTTCGGAACAGCCAAGTTTCTTAATCCTTTTTCATCCAATTGGACCTCATTTGTCGGAACCTTTGGATATGCTGCTCCAGGTTAATTTTCTTTCTTTGTACTAATTGAGGATATATAATGATTTTTAGTTTGTCTTTGTTAGTCATTTACAAATTAATATATCTACTTCACAATTATCTACGTTTTGTCCGTGTCACTAGAATCCTATTTTGCATATATATGATAGCACTTTTAATTTCTTACAGAACTTGCATACACAATGGAGGTAAATGAGAAATGTGACGTGTATAGTTTTGGGGTCCTAGCATTGGAAATACTTTTTGGTAAGCACCCTGGAAATGTTATATCGTCGTTATTGGTACCATGTTCATCGACTGGTGTGGCCTCAACACTTGATCATATGCCATTGATGGATATGTTAGACCAACGTCTCCCTCGTCCAACAAGGCCTATTATTAAGGAGGTTGTATCAATTGCGAAGATAGCATCTGATTGCTTGACTGAAACCCCACGATCTCGCCCTACCATGGAGCAGGTTGCCAAGGAGCTTGTAATGTCAAGGTCATCTTCAATGCCACAGACACACATGCAGCTGAAAGACTGAACATATTGAACATATTAAGTGCATGTTTAGATTAGTGGTGAAATCATGGTGAAGTATTGTATGTTGAGTCAAACTTGGTTTGACTTAAATTTAGGTTGTTTGGTTTCTAAAATAAAAGCATTTTCAATTGAAAAAAATCATGATGAGGTTGAAGCAATAGGGAATTGTTTCTACTTCATTCGTAGTGTGTTTATATGTCAAAGTTGTATTACACTTTACATTATGTTTCTTATTTGTACTTTTTAATTTAGATACCTTTGTGTTTGATGTTTTTGCTAATTTAATACTTTTGTTATGTATTTCATCCAATATTAATGTTTTCATAAGGGTTATGAATTCTATTTCAAAAGTTAAAATATTATATATTTTTAATTTAATAAATAACATGAAGTAAAAAAATTACTATATGTCTAATTATTTTTATTTTGTTATAATATATATATATAATAGAAAAAAGTATACATAGATATTAAAATCTATTTTGGTAATTTTACACTCAATCAATTTTGATACAAAGTATCTGAACAACAATTTTTTTTGAAAATCACTTTTCTAATATTTGTTATCCAAACAAAAAATACGTTACTACCAAATTAATTTTAATTATAATTAATTTTACAAAATCATGTTGATCTAAAATCAATTCCATCAACATATATCGTGAACATGCTCGAGTTCTACTTGTTTTTTATTTTTGTTTTGTATTGTATATTTTTCTTATATTGTCACTCATTCTCCTTATAATAATGTTTTTCGTGCCATCAAAGACAAAACTTGTAAGCTTTATTTTTTTCCCCTGGTATCAAAAGGAAGGAAACAAAGATAGCGTTTGCATAGTGTTATTTTTGCTCTAGAAAATATAGCTTAGATTTTTACTTGCAGTGTGAGAAGGGCTCCACGTTTGACTCTTTTCTTTTTTTTGTAAACGAAAGGTATGCAAAGGCATCACAATAGAAGCAGTGATCCCAACCAGGTTGGCATCCCCACCTCTACCAATCATTTGTAGCACACCATGATATATTAAAAAAGATAAAGCAAAGCGTACAAATAACATGGGGGGCATCAACCAAACCCATGAGAAAGAAGAACAATCAACTGAATCTATAGTTTGGGAGACCAAGCCTATTACTAAAGAACTCCTTTCTGTTGAAGTCTGGAATTAGATCCCACCAAATATAATCTTGTATAACAAGACTGTGGGAGGCTAGTTTGTCTGCACAAGTATTGCCTTCTCTAAATAAATGAGAAACTAAAAAATTCATTCGGTTTGTGATAGCTAAGCAGTTATTCCACCTGTTTCTGAGTTTCCAAGGAACTCCTTTGTGACCATTGAAGGCATTAACTACTAATTGCGAATCGCACTCTAGCCACAAACTGCACCAACCATTCTTGAAAGCTATTTCAATAGCCATCATCGCACCAGTTAACTCTGCATGAAGAGAATTGGAGCTACCTAAATTAGCAGCGAAACAACCCAAAGTAGATGCCCTATGATCTCTAAAAATTCCATCGCAAGCAGATTGTCTAGGAGCACCCTTAGCTGAACCATCTGTATTGCATTTAATCCAATTATAGAGGGGAGGCAGCCAAGAGACTTGCTTAATTGATGGTGCCCTTCTAGGATGTCCAGAAACTGAAAATGTCTTTAGGATTTCAAATTCAGATATTGATGAAGACATGTAGCCTGCTGATAAATTGCCAGATAAAGAAACACCTGCAGATATCAAGTTAGTAGTATGAAGAAGAGAAACATTTTTTTTTTGAATCGAATCTGGTTTCTGTAGTGCCAAATAGCTCAAATCACATGTACGATAGCTGAGATAATGACGTCTTTAGCCTGAGGGCTCCAGCTTTTGTTACAGATCTGTAGAACATTATTGAGAGAAGTTTGATCGATATGACAGTTGATCTTGTTGTTGAGCCAGGACCATAGGGTACAAGCAAAAGGGCAGTTGAAAAATAAGTGAGTAGAGGATTCATAAGCATTGTAGCAGAGGCTGCACATGGAAACAGTAGTAATGCCTCTATTCCAAAGGTTTTCATCTGTTGGAAGTTTGTTATGCAGCAGTCTCCAAGATAAAAAAGATTTGGATGGAGGTGTACAAGAGCTCCATATCAGTTTGCTCCACGATACATATGGCCTAGGAGGATTTGAAAATAGATAGGCTTCTTTGAATGTGAGAGACCCAGAGTCTGTGCTGGACCAAACCAATTTATCCTCTAAAGACTTAAGAGGAATATGAGTGCGTTCAATGTCAGCAGTAAGAGCCGGGAAGTTTTGTGTCAAATATGCAGGTATGGACCAAGACTTGTGGTGAAAGAAGTCCCCAACTTCAGCTTGTAAATGGCAATGTAGCTGGTCAGGAATTTGAATCAAATCAACAATTGGCTTAGAAAGCCAGGTATCAGTCCAGAAATTGATTTTTCTACCGTCTCCGATTTGCCAAGCTGTGTTGTCCAGAACTGTTCTAATACAACCTTTTAGACCAGGCCAAATTGATGACCTGACGTAGTGAGAGACTGGAGCGCTATCCTTGAGGTATCTAGCTCTAAAGAGGTAGGCCCAAGGGCTGTTAGAAGAGATAAAATCCCAACAAAGCTTGATGGATGCTGCCATGTTGATAGCTCTGACTGGTCTAATGCCAAGACTGCCTTCTAAAAAAGGAGTACAGATTTTATTCCAAGCAACAGTCACCACCTTCCTAGTAAGAATATCTCCAGACCAAATAAAATTCCTAATCCACTGATCAATGGATTTGAGCAGAAAGATAGGCCGGGTATAAATGTGAAAACTGTATATAAGCATACCATGGATGATGGATTTGACAAGCTGCGTTCTGCCCATAATGGATAGGAGAGATCCTTTCCAAATTGCCAATTTGTTCTAGATTTTGTCTGCCGTAGGTTGAAGCTGCGTTCTTCTAGGCTTGCCTTTAAAGATGGGAATACCAAGATAATTAAAAGGAAGCTGACCAGCAGTGAATCCCACTGTGAGAGCGATGCGTTGGATTCTGCGGTTTGATATGGAGCCTGCGTAGAATTTGCTTTTGTCCAGACTGATGACTTGACCAAAGGCTTCACCATAGATTATACCTTAGATTTCAGATTTCTCATATACTAGATGAGAGAATACTCATAAATGCTCCCCTCCAGTCCCGAAAATAAATACTAGTAACAGCAATTTATTAACAACGTTTTAGAGAAATTGCTTAATCTTTGATTTTGTATCATCTTAAATTAATATATACTTGAGATTTTAAATGGTCTCTCATCTTAATTATAACTGTAACAATATAGTTATAGTGGTAAACATTTTATAGTGGTTAAACATTTAGTGATATGTACACCCAAAAGAAAAAAATTTAGTGATATATAATAAGAAAATCCTTTAATATTTTGTATCACCATATTATAAATGCAAAGTATTCATTATTTTACTGATAACTAATTTCTGCCAAAAATCTTGTCGAACTATTGACTTGTTAGTAAAAATCCTTTACTTTAAGAATATCTAAGAAATTATTTTAAAACAAAAATAAAAATTACTTAACAATTCCTAACAGTTCATTACATGTGGACAACATAATCATATTTAAGGATGATTTTCCTTTAACAAAAGCTTCTAGAAGCACGTATACCTATATTTAACATTGAAAACCTTTTTTCATATTTTCAAGAAATAAATGTTTAACTGTAATATTACCTATGATTTTAAAAGAAAAAAATTGTGATTTACTTGATACATAATATCTACTTCTATAAAAAACTATTTTTCTAATGCACGCGTAGCTGAAAAAGTTTAATCATAAATATTATATCACGAAATCTGCTCATCCTAGCAAGCTAGTGTGACTAATAATTGATTAAAAAAAGGAAAAGATGTGTCATTCAATCAACAATTTGTACAACAATTTATACAACTACAACACTCATACAACAGATTATACAATAAAACCTTTTGTGTCTATTTCTCTACTTCACAGCATTTATTACATTCTATTATTTTCTCTCTTTCCCTCTCTTAAGTGTAAAATTTGTTATATACAATTTATTGTACAAATAACATTTCAATTTTATCACACAGTAACATTGGTTTTTTCCCTTCCAAATCCGAATAGGGTTAAAAAAAAAATTCAATGTTTTAAGAAATATAAATTTTGTTTAGAATTTTAATGGAATTTATTTTCATAATGTAAATAAATTACAAAACACTAATTTTTGGAAATGAAATATTATCAAGTTAAAAAATATTAACAAAGGACTATTTTGAAAAAAAGTTCAGTAAATTTGAAATTACCAATATACATATATGTTAGAAATAATTTCTAAGTATTTATCATTTTAAATTACAGAAACTAATTTATTCGTTGAGTGATATATATTTTTTAACTTTAAGCTCTTTGTTTAAAAATTTTACGTAACCCTTGAATATTTTAACATTTCGTTAGTTGATGTTTGGATGGAGTAATAAAAACATAATAAGAAATTAAAAGTTTTAGAAATTTGAAATTTTAAAGAATTTAATCAAATCAAATGAACTTTTTTCATTATTAAAATATTTTATTTGTTTAGAGTAATTTTATATTATCGTTTCCTATTGAGTTTTTATTTATTTAGGCATCTTTATTTGTCCAAATAACCATGGAATTGTCCACTTTAGCAATTATCACAAACTCTATGACACTGTTGTTGTCAGTTCATTTGTTGAACATGTCGCACTCACAGTGTAAATAATTTTCAAAAGGGCACCTGATCACCGATTGCTATTAATAGTAAGTTTATTGACTTTTATATAGTTACTTTAAAAGTCATAACAACAATGATATATAGTGTAACATGTTTTACACTCATAATATATAAAAATTAAACTCCCAGTCCATATTTCTATATATACACTTTGCATAACATACAATGAACAAGTCTAGACTTAAAAATGTTATTGACTGAGGTTTTGTTTGAATAATTGTTTTTTCATAAGTACTTATATAGGAGAAGAAACTAAGAAGGTAAAATGAATTTAATTTCTCTCAAAAGCCAAAATTAACTTATACACCATACCTTAACTTTTAGAGAAGTTAAATGAAAGAGCTTCTATAAAAGTCAAGTACATAAGTTGATTTTAACCTATTGGAAAAACTCAATTCAGTTTACCTTTTTAGATCCCATTTGTTACAGATTAAAAAATAAATGATTCTGATGTAAAATAATATAGTGACTATTTTTAAGAGATTTTAAAAAGAAAAGCATATGTTATTCAAATAGAAGGGCTCCCAGTTTGACTCTTGAGTATACCTAAGGTTTTTCATATACTAGATGAGAGAAAATTCAGAGAAATGCTCCCCTCCCCCAAAATACTATTAGTAACATCAGTTTATTAACAACATAGTTTTAGGGAGATTAATTTCTTAATCCTTTTTTGTATCATCTTAGATATATATTTTGATTTTTTATAGTCTCTCACCTTAATTACAATTTTAATAATATAATTATAGTGGCAAAGATTTAAGAGTTTAATTTCTATGCATTATTAGTGTAATAAAATTTATATTGTCAACCAATTGAAAATTATGATAGTAGATATGAATTTTAAGGTAATTATTATAAAAGTTAATAAACATATCATACATGATAGTTTGTGATTAGATAATAGTTTAAAATCCTTTTAGACTGTAAATACCTACACTATTTAGTCAAGATTTAATGATATTTAATAAGAAAATCATTTACTTTAAAATAGTCAAGACATTTTAAAGCAAAAAAAAAAAAGAAAATACTTAAAAATTTCTAACAATCCATTACATGTCACAAAAGTGGTCATATTTAAGGATGATTTTCCTTTAACAACTGCAACTAGAAGCACACAATCATATCTTATACCTAAATTTAATCATTGAAAATTTATTTTGACTTTTTAAAGAAAATTTTAAGTAATTAAAAGTTATAGAAATTTGTAATTTTAAAGAATTTAATTAACTCATATGAATTTTATATATTCTTAAAATATTTTCTTTGTTTAGAGTAATTTCGTATTTTTCTTTTTTATTGAGGTAGTCTTATTTAGACAATATTATTTGTCCAAATAATCGTGGAATTGATCGGTTAGTAATTATTATTGACTCCAGGGCTATAATATCTTAGTATATCGTTTTATTCTCTTTTTTGATCAGTCAAAAATAAAAAGACAACAACTAAAATTTGCTATACACGGTGTCTATAACATCTGCGAGTAAAAGAGGATCCAGAGAGAGGGCATTCATTCCAAACAGACAAGACTTGGTTTGAACTAGCTTCTATCTTTGCCAAATGGTCAGCACAAGTATTGCCTTCCCTAAAGACATGTTGGAAAAATAGGTTCCGAGATTAGTTTTTGAAACTTCTTGTGTCGTTGATAAAAGGAGCATTGTAACACCCATATTTTTGTGTTTGTGTAAAAATTTGATTGAATATAATTATAAGAGAAAATTAAATTTATTCAAAAAAATTAATTAAATTAATATATATGATTTTTCTGTGTAGGTTTTAGTAGAAAATTTTACTGGAACCACAGTGTAGCATATGTGAAAATGAGCAAACAGCTAAGAAATTCATGAGAATAATTATAATTAGTCATTATTAATTATATGTCGCAACCGAGGTTGCAGTGTGACTGAAAAAATATAAATTTGAAAACAAGGAGTTGTCACTAATATTTATTAAGAAAAAACATTGAGAAAACCTAAAAGAAAATGGTCTACGAATCAGATTTTGGATTCGGGAGTTAATTACGCGTAGAAAAGGTATTAGCATCCTACGATATCTGTTATAAAGACGGTTGCCTCTAATTTATTAAGCAAATTATTAATGACTTTTTAAAATATTTATCTCACCCTAATAATAATTGCAAAAAGAGTTTTATTTATTATAAAAAAATATTTTTATTTATCTTAAATTTATTATTTTTGAGATCGACAGGAGTGGGCCCCTGCTCCTACGTATTTTCCTGGTGCAATGGAGAATCAGACTCATGTAGTTTTTTTGTAAAAAATGTTTGTGTGTTGACATTTTTAATTATTATTATATTATTATTATTATAAAATTTTAGTAGTGGCCATCGACTACTTCATTAAATGGATTAATAAAGAACCGCTTGCCAAGATAAAAATCAAGAATGTTGAGAATTTTGTTCATCGACAGATCATATGTTGGTATGGCACCCTAGAGACCATCGTGACTAACAATGGGATATAGTTCACTAAGTGTCGCTTCTAGGACCTTATCTCTAGACTTTGTATCAAACAACATTTCACCTTTGTGGAGCACCCGTAAACCAATGGTCAAGCCGAAGTCACCAACCGAGTAATTTTGCGCAGGTTGAAAAGACACCTTGAGGTTGCTAAAGGCAATTGGGCAAAAACAACTTCCCTAGGTCCCATGGGCTTATTGAACAACGCCACACTCCAACACTTGGGAGTCCTTCTTTTGACTCACCTTTGAAACCGAGGTTATGATTCCAATAAAGATCAAGGTGCCTTCTTGGTGAGTTGCCGACCTCGACCTTAGTTATAATAACTTGTCCCTTCGAGGGGAGCTTGAATTAGCAGAGGAGTGTAGGGATGTAACTGCCATTTGGAAAGTCGTTCTCATGTAGTAGTTAGCAACTCGTTATAACTCAAAGGTAGTACACTACTAGTTTGAGGTAAGATGTTTGGTTTTCCAAAAGGCTGGCATCGTGGGAAAGAATGTTACTCAAGGGAATCTCATCAAAAATTAGGAATGCCCTTACAAGGTTACCCTGAAGACTGACATAGGGGTGTACCAGCTAGAGACATTGCCTGGGATCCTAGTTTTGTAAACTTGGAACATCTCCAATCTGTGCAGATCTTATAATTAGCCCATTTTTCTTTAGTTGTATTTTTATAACACTTTGTGTTTTTATGGTATTTTGTAATAGAAGTGAATTGAATAAAATGAGGCTTTTTTTTGCAAAAATCTTTTTGCAGGTATCTTTTTTGCATCTCGTTCTTAGGTCAGCCCAAGCCGATGCGAGGACTTTCAACTTGCCCAACACCAAGTTAGAGCCTGACCTATGTAAGATGCACAATGAAGTATAATCCACCCAAAGTGGCCGATGTCTTATCTGGGCCAAGGTTGGAAATTTTAATCCAAGGTTTTCACTTAGCATGATGAGCATAATCTACCTAAAATGGGCGAGAGTTAAAAATTTTAAGCCACAATTTTCATCTAGCAGGACAAGCATTATCTGCTATAATTGCTAAGGTCTTAACCGGGCCAAGGTTGGAAAATATGAAAACAAATTTGGTTGAAGAAGTTTTTTGGTGTTGGTTTCGATGATTTCAAAGCTTCACTTTGATAAAAGCGATGGCAAGTTGTAATTTATTTGTGTTTGTGTGTGTCTTTGCTAAAATTAGATCTTAGGCTCACTTTGATGCTTGAAGCTCAATTAAAACTTAAAAAAAAATAAAAGTGATAAGATGGTTTTTGAACAATTAAAATTGAACTACTAGCATGTGAGAATATAAGTAAGTTTTGTTTCAAGAATAATAGATTAAAACTAAAGATAACAGATTAAATTGTTCGTGCTTTTGAAATATGACTCCAAGAATGAAATACTCAATTATCTACTTAAAATAATCGATTATTTTTCTTTGTTTTGGTTTAAGAAAATCATCTCTCTATGTAATAATCAATTAAATGGTAAAATAATGGATTATATGGTAATACAAAAATATTTGCTTTTTATAATAATCAATTACGTGGTGAAGTAATCAATTATATTGTTCTCTGTTCAAACCCAAGAGTTGGGATGAACAAAATAATCAATTAAGTGAAACAAATAATTGATTATTTTAGTTATCATCTATAAACAACTATTTTTTGCTCCTAGTTTCAAACCCCAAAATCTACTTTCTAAGAAATGAAAAAGTGAGAGAGAGCTGCAAAAATTGTGATAAAGCATTGTCATCAAGTCTTTTACAAGTTTTTATCAAATCAAAAACTCATCATGGAGATATCAATCAAGACATCATAAAAGTCATTAGTTAAGTTTTTCAGTTTGTGTTAATTTTACAAAGATCAAGTTCTTTTATTTGCTTCACTTGTTTGTTGTTTTTGAGAAGCGAGTGTTTCTCAAGATTGTGTGTAGAAGGTTTCTACATGTGATCAAGGTGTTCTTGAGGGTTTTCAAGAAACCTTGTGTGTGAAAGGTCAATTGTGTGTGATTGTGTGTTTTGTAAAGAACAAGTGATTTTTAATGAAGAATCTTAATTGGGTTGGTTGGTGATTGGGTGTAGATCATAGTGGTATGATCGAACCAGGATAAATTGCCATGTATTCTTATCTATCAATTTAACTTCATCTATTTTACATTCTTGATCTTGCACTAAAATTAGAACAAGAAACTTGCATGTTTGCATACATGATAACTTAATCATATAAGTTGTAATTAAGACTACATTGATTATTTTTAGTTCATCCATACATTCTAAATCAATTGGTGATAAAAGTTTTTGAAGAATTTTTGAAAACCTATTTAGGACGTCTACATTTTTCAAAGATCCAATTCACCCCCTTTTGGGTCTTTCCATTTGTCTAACAAAAATTTTAAACCATGGTTTTCACTTGGCAGAATGGGTATAATCAACCCTAAATGGCTGAGGTCTTAATTGGGCCAGGGTTGGAAATTTTAAGCCACATTTTTCACCTAGCCAAATAAGTATAATCTGTCCACAATGGTCAAGGTAAAACATAACGAAGCTACGTCAAGCACAAATCGCATCCAAGTTACATTTTAAAGTTCGACATACCAAGCATCAAAATTAAAGATTACAAAATTAACTAGCATCTTGGCCTTCACTCCACGACATCAATCATACCTACCCTATCTTTGGTTGCAACTGCCACCTTCATGGACTCGTCAATCAATACCCCTTTTGCAAACTTATTCTTGGAAGTTTGCCCAATGGCGTTGTTAGTAACAACGGTCGTCGCTGCCTCTAGGTCAACCTTTTCTGCCTAGTCTACTACTTTCTCTAGAACACTTGACCCAAACTTGTCAAATTTGTTTGTTAGCTTCTTGTTTTCAACTTCAAGGGAACCTTTTTGTTGGCGGAGAACACTTATAGCTTGCTCGAGAGGGAGCAATTTTTGTACTTGGGTGGTCAACTAAGAGTTCTCTTTCTTGAGTAATTTTTTCCTTCTCCACCCAGGTCGTCTTTTCTTGCTTTAGAGCCACCAAAGCCTCCCTGGCCTTCTAAGTTCGTGTGATTACATAAGATGCCTCTTCTTGCTTTATAATTATTATAGCTACTTTCTTAGAAAGCACTTCGAGGACATATTGACCCTCAAGCACATCATGCTACTTCAACTAAGCCTAAATGTCTGGCAACACTTGACCTAAGAATTGCATGTGGCTAATGAGGACACTCAGGGACTCCTTAGCGGCCCTTCTTCAGCAAAGCTCTTTCAACTACAATGTCAGTTGATCTCAAGCGAGCCTTCAGACCAAGGAAGTCCCTACCAGGCCTTAGGTAGGTCTTTGGTACCCTAGAATTTGATTGGGGGCTCTTTAGTATCTTGAATTGCAACTTTTTGCTACTTTGAAGCTAGCTCTCTAGTTAGGCTTGCATCCTGAGTCTGCTCCTCTAATCAATGAGCCAATCTATGTCCTTAGGAATGGGCTCAAAAGGTGGGACCACAACGCCGCAATAATGAGTTTTGTGCTAGGTTCCCCTTTCGTGCTTTTGTTTTTCTTGGCCAAGTGGGCAATTAGACTCATTGCCACAATAACACAAAAAAGCAAGGATTAAAAGAATACAAGGGAAACTTCAATAAACAAAAGAAATAAGACAATGAGCAAACAATAGAATTCTAATGCTCAAACCTATTTTTTTGCTAAGCTCTTACAAATCAAATTTTATTATTACAGAGCAAGGTATAAGACCCTCATGGGCAATATTTTGGAGGGTGGTATTAGCTTTTTGATTATCCTTGAACAACCTAGATTATGGGATGACCTAGTATGAAAGCCCAAGCTTGTCCTCACCATCTTGGTAGTGCTTGTCCGACCAATAAAAGGGGAACCTCCTCAACCACTTTTGTTTCCTCGTCGATGTTGCCATATTGGTATTGCGCACCCATAGGCACTTCCTTGATGCCTTGGTCAACCAGAGAAAGACAACTTCCCATCTAATGTTAGCCTCGATTTCCTTAAGAGGGTCCTAGTATTAGTGCAACCTATCAACACTTACTTCCATTTTCTCTGCCACCTTCTCTTTGTTCAGTTTCTTTGAGTAGCTAGGGTTCCTCAAGCTAGCTTTGGCAACTTCCAAGCTATCCTTATAGTTGTAACTGCCATTTGGTAAGTCGTTCTCATGTAGTAGTTAGCAACTCGCTATAACTCAAAGGTAGTACACTGCTAGTTTGAGGTAAGATGTTTGGTCTTACAAATCTTTATTGGAATCACAACCTTGATTTCAAAGGTGAGTCAAAAGAAGGACTCCCCAGTGGTGGAGTGTGGCGTTGTTCAATAAGCCCATAGGACCTAGGGAAGTTGTTTTCGCCCAATTGCCTTTAGCAACCTCAAGGCGTCGTTTCAACCTGCACAAAATTATTCAGTTGGTGACTTCAACTTGACCATTGGTTTACGGGTGCTCCACAAAGGTGAAATGTTGCTTGATACAAAGTCTAGAGATAAGGTCCTAGAAGCAACACTTAGTGAACTATATCCTATTGTTAGTCACAATGGTTTCTAGGGTGCCATACCAACATATGATCTATCGATGAACAAAATTCTCAATATTCTTGGTTTTTATCTTGGCAAGCGGTTCTTTATTAATCCACTTAATGAAGTAGTCGATGGCCACTGCTAAAATTTTATAATAATAATAATAATAATAATTAAAAATGTCAACACACAAACATTTTCTACAAAAAAACTACGTGAGTCTGATTCCCTATTGATGGTTTTCACTTGGTAAAACGAGTATAATCCGTCCACAATGGTCAAGGTAAAACATAACAGAGCTACATCAAGCACAAATTGCATCCAAATTACATTTTAAAGTTTGACATACCAAGCATCAAAATAAAAGATTACAAAGTTAATTGGCATCTCGGCCCTTCACTCCGCGGCGTCGAGCATAACTGCCCCATCTTTGGTTGCAACTACCACCTTCATGGACTCATCAATCAATACCCCTTTTGTGGACTTAGTCTTGGAAGTTTTCCTAGTGGCGTTGTCAGTAACAATGGTCGTCGATGCCTCCAAGTCAGCCTTCTCTGTCTAGTCTAATACTTTCTCTAAAGCACTTGACACAAACTTGTCAAATTTGTCTGCTAGCTTCTTGTTTTCAACTTCAAGGGAATCCTTTTGTTGGCAGAGAACGCTTATAACTTGGTCAGGAAGGAGCAATTTTTGTACTTGGGTGATCAAATAAGAGTTCTCTTTCTTGAATAATTTTTCCTTCTTTACCTAGGTCGTCTTTTCTTGCTCTAGACCCACCAAAGCCTCCTTGGCCTTCTAAGTTCATGTGATTGCCTGAGATGCCTCTTCCTGCTTTATAATTATTATAGCTACTTTCTTAGAAAGTACTTCGAGGACATCTTGACCCTCAAGCACGTCATGCTGCTTCAACTAAGCCTAAATGTCAAGCAACACTTGACTTAAGAATTGTACATGGCTAATGAGTATGCTCAAGGACTCCTTGGTGACCTTCCTCAGCAATGTTCTTTCAACTACAATGTCAGTTGATCTCAAGCAAGCCTTTAGACCAAGGAAGTCCCTGCCAGGCATTATTTAGATCTCTAGCGATGGATCTCTTTAGTATCTTGAGTCGCAACTTTTTGCTACTTTAAGGTTGGCTTTTTAGTCAAGCTTGCATCCTGAGTTTGCTCCTCCAAGTCAATGAGCTAATCTATGTCCTTAGGAAGGGGCTTAAAAGTTGGGACCACAATGCCGCAATAATGAGTTTTGTGTTAGGTTCCCCTTTTGCACTTTTGTTTTTCTTGGCCAAGTGGACAATTAGACTTATCACCATAATAACACAAAAAATGCAAGGATTAGAAAGATACAAGGGAAATATCAATAAACAAAAGAAAGAAGACAATGAGCAAACAATAGAATTCTAATGCTCAAACCTATTTTTTTTGCTAAGCTCCTACAAATCAAATTTTATTATTACTAAGCAAGGTATAGGACCTTCTTGGGCAATATTTTGGAGGACGGTATTAGTTTTCTGATTATCCTCGGATAACCTTAATTCCGAGATGACCTAGTACGAAAGCCCAAGCTTGTCCTCGTCATCTTGGTAGTGCTTGTTCGACCAATAAAAGGGGAACCTCCTTAACCACTTTTGTTTCCTTGCCGATATTGCCTCATTGGTATTGCACACCCATAAGCACTTCCATGACGCCTTGTTCAGCCTAAGAAAGACAACTTCCTATCTAATATCAACCTCGATTTCCTTAAGACGGTCTTGATATTAGTGCAACCTGTCGACAAGTTACTCCCATGTTCTCTGCCACCTTCTCCGTGTTCGGTTCCTTTGAGTAGCTAGGGTTCCTCAAGCTAGCTCTAGCAGCTTCTAAGCTATCTTCATAGTTGTGAGGCATCTCAATAACCCTTAATTGTGACTAGAAAGTCTAAATCAACTCTTTGAAGACGTCTTTGGTCATGGTAGCCTCCTCACCTTCCAAGTCGCAAGTGGCTCCTTGGAGGGATAGGTAACACTTTAGGGAGCTCCCTGCTTGTTGCTTGTCATTTTCGGTTAGAGGTACTCTATGGCAATTATGCCTATCCCTTATTTAATTTCATTATGGATCGTGTCCGGGGCCGATGAAAACTGCTCTCTCCTGGTCCCATAGCTTCTCAGCCTTGAATATCAGCCTTGTTAGATAAAGGTCTCTCTGGAATACTCTTCCCGACTCTTCTTTCTTCTAGTGAGGGAGGAGGACTGTCTACCATGCCAAGCCACTAAGCCATCTGGCCTCTGGTTGTTGGCCTCTCATTGGATTGCTCAGGTATCATACTACCCTCAACCTCAAGTGTCCCAACAGATAGGGTAGGGCTTATTCGCCTCTGAGGTTGTAATCCCCTGTCCGATGGCGAAGGGCTTTTGCTCATGAAGATGGCTTGGCTTCTAAACCTAGGCCTTGGTCACACGACATTGGAGTTCATGGAGCCACGACCTATGTTATAGTTACTAGAAGTCTACATATATGCAAAGGATTCCCGACGGTCCATCTTCAAATAAGAGACAGATAAAGCACTAGAAAGGATATGGCTACTTAAAGAAGAAATGGTAAGGAGTGGTGCTCGAAGAAGCTTTTAAGAAGAAAAGGAAATAGGTGGAAAGAGGTTTGCCAAAAAAGGGAATCCTTGAACACAGTTCGTTGAAAGTAGCAAGAAAATGAATTGCAAAAGAGGAGTAATTTAGAAAGAGGTAAACTTTTGCATTGAGGGGTATATATATAGGTTAAGTAGCAACAAGGCATTTAATGACCATTAAAGCGCAAATCATATCCATTCAAATTTCAAGAGGTTATAAATCATTATACCCTCGAGCCCTATATAACTGGTAATAACTGTTAGCGGAACGTATAAGACCTTACCAACCACACAGTGACATATATTAAACACAACACCTTTAAGAAGGTCAAGGGACAATCCTTAATGAATCATTGACTCAGTCACTAGTCATTGTAACTAGTATCAACGAACACTGCTTAAAGGCATACAACTGGCTACTTTGCCTAGTCAAGCACCCTAGCTTTTAGCTATATTAAGTTGACATCACATCTCGATATGATAGTAGCTTAGAGAAAACTATTTTGGAGTGATATCAAGCCTTTATTACCACTTTCTCTACTAATGCTCGACTCATTACCTAGGCTGACTAATCCAACCTACTCACAGGTCACCGGCATTATTTTGCTTTATGTGGAACCTAAAGCCTATGACCATCTCGTTAGGGTCAACCACCCGACTAAAGAACGTAGAAGACTTCGACCACTTATACCAACCACATGTGCCACATCAGCCACATGAAGCGTAACAAATTGCCACGTTGGCTAATGATTTTTCCCACCAGAAACAAGCTATATAAAGGGCTTTATGCCCCCATGTATGATTCAGATCCTTATTTTCACCCACACTCACCACATTCCCAAACTGACTTGAGCATCAGAGTGTTTGTAGGTGGCCATTATCATCTCACTTCGTTATGTACTAATGACCGAAAATTGCCTCCTATGTGTCGGAAGCCTTATTGTGGTTCTTGACTTGAACAGGATTCAAAGAGGAGAGTGTATGAATAAATTTTGTGTAAACTAAAGAAAAGCTCTCTAATAATTTAAGTTTTGTTATATGAAAATAAATTACTTAATTTTTTAAAAAAAGATTATGAAAAATATTTGACCCAATTTCATCTTTTAAAAGAATATAATAAAAACAAATGGACCAAACACACTCTAAATGCATTTTTGTATTTTAAAAGATAGGAAAGAAATTTAATCCTTTTGCATTGTTAATTTTGAAGCATATAAAATCATGATGTGGAAATTCTACTTGCAAACACCGTGTTGAGTGTTGACTCCCGCTGATTGACAGTCTTGCATGATATTTTCTATCACACTTTCCTTTCGTATTGTGAATTTATCACTTCTCTTCATCATAATTAATTCTTAATATTAAATCATTTAAATGGTTTAATATAATTAGAATGAAACGTTTTTATATAGGGAACTGCAACGAATTAATAAAATTGTTCTAAATTATATATTTAATAAAACATAACCTTACAATAATTTATGTTATTGTATAAAATGTCATGTAATTATCATACTTATATTTTCTAGATCTTATAGTATATAATGATTGATTTCAAAAATAAAATATAATATATAATGATTATAATTAAGATCACATAATCACAATACTAGAAAATAATATGATTATATTGAATATTTAAATTATAATATGTTCATTAGAAATAAAAATTATAATTATTTTAGGCCCATTTGGGGTTGTTGTGAGTTTTTTGTTTTGGTTTTCAAATGTAATTTTCAAAATAAAATGCGCTTGGCTAAAATATAGTTGAAATAGTTTTTAACTTAATTTCAAAACACTTTTAGCTTCATTTTCAAAACCAAGAAAAAAAGATTTATGAATTTGGTTTTTAGTTTTAAAAAAAATACATATCACTACATTTAACAATGACCTTTCCTGCTACCACCACCACTACCACAACCTCCACCATCGGCACCACTACCACCGTTCCACCACCACCACCACTACTACTACTACCACCATTACCACCACGACCACCGGTACTATCATCACCATCGCCACTGTCACCACAGCATTGCCACCATAACCACCACCGACACTGTCACAACCGTCGCCATCAACATTGCTACAATCACCGCTGTCACCACACAAACATACCCTTAAACTAATTTTGACATGATAAAAAATTTCAAAATAAGTTTATTTTGAAACCAAAAAAATAGAAAAAAGAACTAAAACTAATTTTTAGAAACTAAAACTGGTTGTAGTTTTTGAAATTTTTGAAATTTACAACTAAAAATCACTCTAAAGGAGCCCTTATTTAAAAGAGCACAACTAGTGTGGACCAGCTTATTAAGTGGTTTATGGTGGAGAAGTTGTTATTGAGCACTAGATTTAATATTATAATATTAAACAGTTGAGATGATTTCTCTTGCAACCAATTGGACCAATAATTACAAATATATATATTTTTATTTGATATTTGTATTTGACACATTTATCCCTTTATGTTGTTTGTTCCAATGCCATGGAGGTGAAAAGAGAGGGCTCTGTAGCTTCGCTTGAAGAATGGGTGCAGGTGACGGCCCCTGTGCAGGCAACCTTCTTGAACATGAGCATCTTGATAAAGTCCTTATGAAGTCCATGTTTTCTTCCCATTGGAACCAAAAATAGAAAGACACCATCTCAAATTCACTTTAGGGGGGCTCAAAATTTAGAACAAATTAAATCTGAGCTTTGATGCTCAGAACATTGTATGGAACATGTAAATCGTGCATGAAAGAAAGGATCAAAGAAAAGAAATGCTAGGAATTATCATTAGATAGGGAAAAGGATGAGGAAGAGGCAGATAGGGTGAGTAGTTAGATCTAATGATACTGTATCACTGTCGAGGTGGTGCGTGGGTTGGCGTTTCTCCACCACGCAGGGTCGAGGCCCATTGCGCACAACCATTTGGTGAAGTCCAATGTGCTACTCGTGTGACGAGTTTGAGCCACGAATCATTGATTTCGGTGTTCTAATTCGAGTGAGAAAGTGCGACAAATTGCAGCCCCGAGATGGACATTTACTGCTTCAAGGTGGTGCTGATAGAGCTGCTGATGGGGAAGGACGACACGGTGGAAATGGTGGTGTGGGTGAGGAAGCCAGTGAGAGAGGGTCACATTAGTTTTTCATCTATTTTCAAAGAGGGGGCTTAAAGTCACTGACTAATTTTTAAAAATAAAAATAAAAAGGTAAAAACAAGTTACAACCTCTTATACACGGTTACAAAAATTGATCCACGGTAAACCATATGGATAGGTGGTTCACCGAATAAGTCGTCTATTTAATAACCAGTTTGACATGTATTTTGTCGAAGATAATTTGACATCAATATATTTTAAATAAGTACAAAACCATTTGGAGTGCAAATTTTATTGATTAATGTTTTTTAACGTTTTGCTCCTAAATTAAAATTTAAGGATATAGTTTTTGAAACAATGTAATTGATAATTATTAACAGATAATAATTTTAAAGCAAAATTTAATTTTGATTTGGTGAAGAGCGATAATCATATAACACTATTTTTAAAAAGAATCTCATATCTTATTTGACAACTGAAATCAAATTGTGACTGATCTGAAATATAAATTGATAATACACAAAAAGTAAAATCAAAATGTTTCACTTTGAAATTACGTACTTTAAAAAAATTAAAAATAATTATGAGACTGTGAATAAATAAAAAATATTAATAATTCTTCTCTTTAAGTTTTTCGGAAAAAAAAAGTTTTATAGAGCCTTTAGTTTAAACTACGTCAATCAACATTATGGTAGTTTGAGTGAAACTGAATTCAGCTCGAGTTTGAGTTTTGTGGATGAAAAAAACGTGACTGAGATGCGAGACTTTATTAAATGTGGTCAGCCAAATTTCTTGACGGAAATTAGTCAGCAACAAAGTTGGTAAAGAAGAAAAAATGATGGTAATGTTTTAATGTACGTAATATTAAGCAATGAGTTTGTTATTAAAAATTATAATTATTGAATTATTTTTTAAAAAACTTCGAAAACATAAAAATAAAAAGGATAACTTAGTGAAATTTTTGTCATAATTTTTATTTTAAACCTTTCGAAACACGCTGTAACATATCTCTAGACACAATACAATGATATTTCTTTACTTATTCAACAAAACAAAAAACAACATTTCTTGACTACGGTTCTATCTTGTATCGACTTTTACATATAAATATTTGCAACATCCCATGAATTGCAAATAAGTATTTCTCCTGCATTTGTTGTATCAAAAATCGGTGAGCAAAAATTTCCGCATGGTATTCATATTTCCAAAGCTTCTGTCGACCATGAAGCTCCGACCATTTTGGCTGCTTCTTGTAATGTGCTTTTGTGCACTTGCAATGGCCTCTTCTCCTAATTATGATGGTGCTTCTTCTGAGATTGCTTCCTTTGCTTCAGCAACATTACAGAGCAAAGAAGCAAATGTTTTGCTGAAGTGGAAAACCAGCCTTGACAACCAAAGTCAAGCTTCTCTCTCTTCATGGACTGGCAATAATCCTTGCAATTGGCGGGGAATTGCATGTGATGAGTCCAATTCTGTGTCCAACATAAGTCTCAACTTCTCATTACTTCCAAACATCCTCACTCTAAATATAAGCCACAACTCCTTGAATGGAAGGATTCCTCCTCAAATTGAGGTGTTGTCCAAACTCAACACTCTTGATCTGTCCACTAACAAACTCTTTGGAAGCATTCCCAAAAGCATCGGTAATCTGTCCAAACTGTTGTATCTCAATCTTAGTTCCAATGGTTTCTCTGGTTCTATTCCTTCTGAAGTGGGAAATCTCCATTCTCTTGTCACATTCGATATGTTTACCAACAACCTCACTGGATCAATCCCAGCTTCCGTAGGTAACTTGGTCAATTTGCAATCCATTCACCTTTTTGAAAATCAACTCTCTGGACCCATTCCTTCCACTATTGGAAATTTGTCCAAGCTCACTATGTTATCTTTATCATCAAATAAACTCACTGGATCAATTCCTCCCACTATTGGAAATTTAACCAAGGCCAAGGTAATATGTTTTATTGGAAATGAACTTAGTGGCAGGATTCCAACAGAATTGAACAAGCTTACTACTTTGGAATGTCTGCAGCTAGCTGATAATAATTTTGTAGGCCAGTTACCTCAAAACATTTGCACCGGTGGAAACATGAAATACTTCACCGCCGGTAATAACAATTTCACAGGCCCAATTCCAGAGAGTTTGAAGAATTGCTACAGCCTTAAAAGACTCAGGCTTCAGCAAAACCAACTAACCGGGGATATAACAAATTTTTTTGATGTACTTCCAAACTTGGTCTACATCGAATTGAGTGATAATTATTTTCATGGTCGCCTTTCACCTAAATGGGGAAAGTTCCGTAGCCTCACAAGCCTCATGATCTCCGGCAATAATTTATCAGGTGTTATCCCACCAGAACTAGGTGGGGCGTCCAACTTACAACGACTTCACCTATCCTCAAACCATCTTACAGGAAACATTCCACGAGATTTAGGTAACTTGGCCTTCTTGTTTGATCTCTCAATCAACAACAATAATCTTTCAGGAAATGTTCCCACAGAAATAGCATCCTTGCAGGAACTTAAATATTTGGAGCTTGGGTCAAATGATTTGACTGGCTTAATCCCAAAACAACTGGGAAATTTGTTCTATTTATTGAACTTGGATCTGAGCCGGAATAAATTTGAGGGAAATATTCCTTCAGAGCTTGGCCAATTGAAATTTCTTACAAGTCTTGACCTTAGTGGAAATTTTTTGAGTGGAACAATACCACAGATGCTTCGACAAATGAATGGCTTAGAAACATTGAATCTCTCACACAATTATCTTTCAGGTGGTCTCTCTAGCTTTGATGATATGATAAGCTTGACATCTTTTGATATATCATACAACCAGTTTGAGGGTCCACTTCCTGACATTCCAGCCTTCCACAATGCTACAATTGGAGCATTGAGAAATAATAAAGGCTTGTGTGGCAATGTCACTGGCTTGGAGCCTTGCCCAACATTAGGTGGGAAATCTCATAATCATACGACAAAGAAAGTCATAATAGTAGTTTTACCCCTTGCTTTGGCCACTCTATCACTGGTATTATTTGCTTTCGGGGTCTTGTATCATTTAAGCCAAACTTCAGAGAAAAAACAAGACCAAGCTACAAATTCACAAACTCCAAACACATTTGCAATATGGAGTTTTGGTGGCAAAATGATGTTTGAGAATATTGTTGAAGCAACAGAACATTTTGACAACAAACATCTCATTGGGCTTGGAGGGCAAGGATGTGTTTACAAAGCAGTGTTGCCTACAGGTCAGGTTGTTGCTGTGAAGAAACTCCATTCATTTCCAAATGGAAAAATGCATAACCTAAAAGCTTTCACCAGTGAGATCCAAGCTTTGACAGAAATTCGACATCGTAACATTATAAAGTTTTATGGGTTTTGTTCACGTTCACAATTCTCATTTTTGGTGTGTGAATTCCTGGAGAAGGGCGATGTCAAGAAGATTTTGAAGGATGATGAACAGGCAATTGAATTTGATTGGAATAAAAGGGTGAACGTTGTTAAAGGTGTAGCAAATGCTTTATGCTATATGCACTATGATTGCTTACCTCCAATTGTTCATCGTGATATATCAAGCAAAAATGTCCTTTTGGATTCCGAATATGTAGCTCATGTCTCAGACTTCGGAACAGCCAAGTTTCTTAATCCTCTTTCATCCAATTGGACCTCATTTGTCGGAACCTTTGGATATGCTGCTCCAGGTTAATTTCCTTTCTGTATACTAATTGAGGATATATAATGATTTTTTAGTTTGTCTGTTAGTCACTTACAATATATCTACTTCACAATTATCTACGTTTTGTCCTTGTCACTAGAATCCTACTTTGCACATATATGATAGCAATTTTAATTTCTTACAGAACTTGCATACACAATGGAGGTAAATGAGAAATGTGACGTGTACAGTTTTGGGGTCCTAGCATTGGAAATACTTTTTGGAAAGCACCCTGGTGATGTCATATCTTCTTTATTGCTACCATCTCATCGACTGGTGTGGCGTCAACACTTGATCATATGCCACCAATGGATAAGTTGGACCAACGTCTCCCTCATCCAACAAGCCCCATTGTTAAGGAGCTTGTAATGTCAAACTCATCTTCAATGCGAAATACACACACCCAGCTGAAAGACTGAACATACTAAACATGCTCGAGTTCTACTTGTTTTTTTTTTCTTATATTGTCACTCATTTTCCGTATAATAATTTTTTCGTGCTATCAAAGATAAAACTTGTAAGCTTTATTTTTCTTTTTCCTTTTTTTTTTTTAACTCTGCTATTATAAAAGGAAGGCAAAGGAAACAAAGATAACGTTTGCAGTTTTGCTCCAGAAAATATAGCTTAGATTTTTACTTGCAGTGTGAGAAGGGCTCCCCGTTTGATTCTTGATTATACCTTAGATTTCTCATATACTAGATAAGAGATTACTCACATAAATGCTCCCCTCCCGAAAAATAATACTAGTTACAATAATTTATTAACAAGATAGTTTTAGAGAAATTTCGTAATCTTTGTTTTTGTATCATCTTAAATATATAATTGAGATTTTATATGATCTCTCGCCTTAATTATAATTTAAATAATATAATTATAATGGTAAACATTTTTTTTTGGTGTACACTGCTAAAAACTTAGTGATATATAATAAGAAAATCTTTTTTTTAAAAAAGATCTAAGAAATTTCAAAACAAAAAAATGTTGCGGTGGATGATGAAATGCGGATATAGGAATCATGCTTGAGTTTTCCCCCTAATATGTTTCTCTTAAAATAATTATAAACCTATGTTGATTGTTTAGGTAGTATTTTTCCTGAATTAGAATCTTGTATTACATTTTAAATACGAGATTGGGTGTTCAAAGGGGGTTACGTTTTGTGTATATTTTTGTACATGTCTTTTAATTGTGGCGGTTGTGGTGCGATCCTATTTACATACTTTAAGGATTAGATTTCTATGCTTATTGTGTGCCCCATTTCACCACAAAATGCGGATGCTTCACGTGGCCATTCGGAGCTGGGATGGTGATGCGGGTGCCATTTGGAGTTTGCAGTTGCTATGGTCCCCATAAAGAGTCACGTATCTAGAAATTTTACGAATTGGTAGCAATATATATATATATATACATATATATAGATAGATAGATAGATAATGATCATGCACTATCAGTATAAAAAGTTTTACACTGTCATCTAATCAGAAATTACCATTAATATGACTTTTAAAGTATTTATTATAAAAGTTAACAAATTTACAATAAATAGTTGTTTGTAATTAGATGACAGTGTAAAACTACTTTACATTGTCAGTACATGATCATTTGTGTATTGTATATAATAAATGTTTGTTTTTATATAATTGAAATTTATAATAAATTAATATATCTAAATATATAAATTATATTTTAAATTTATAATGAGAAATTTAAATTATAATATAATTTTTTAATTATTGATAAATTTTTTAGTAAAAAATTTTTGAAATTTAATTTAAAAATAGAAATAAAATATTGTAGATTGAAAGAATAGATAGTTAAGAAGTTCAAACATACAAATAAAAATTAAAGAAAGGTAATTTGAAATGATTATAAGAGAATTTTTTGGTTAGTTATAGAGAAAGTGTGAAATATGTAACACCCTCACTTTTATGTAATTAATTGTTTTATTTATTTATTTATTCTATATTTAATTCTAAAAAAAATCGGGAAGGAATCTAAAATTCTGATCCCCACGATTGAACTCAGAATAGCGAAAACTATTTAATCGTGATTTTCAATAATTTTTTGAGTTGAAGCCCGGAGAAATTCGAAAAAGACGATTTTGTCATTATTTGTCAATATTAAGGGCTGACATGAGAAAAAGATTCAATTGATATTAAAATATCAAATTGAGTTTAAAATCATGTCATATGTATTAAAATATAATTTTGGGAATTTTTTGGGAATTTCTGAAATTCCTGTACAACATGACCAAGATACCCTTAGTTGTCAAATAACCAACTCAGTATTGGTTTGACATCCAAAAATGATGAAAATGATATTTTTAGTACATTTCTAGGTAAAATATGTAATTTTAGAATTTTCATAAAAATTTGAGCATTTATTGAATTAAAATAAATTTAATATGAATTTTCTAAGCTTAAAATATATAATATATATATTTATAATTCGAAAAAAAATTAAAATTTATTTTTAGAAATTATTTTTGATGAAAAATATTACATTTGTTCAGATTTATATTTAAATTAATTATTTTGGTATTAAAATTAATTTTTTCAAGTTTAGGCGATTTTATCGGTACTGGATAATAATTAACAGTCAAAATTTATACTGAGATTCTTTGGGACAGCTGCTATCCCACGTTTCTAATCTACCAAGAGGTGATTCACCACCTACTTATATATGTGTCCCTAATTTTCAATTAAACATAAATCAAAAATTGTATTTTTGACATCATGAATGATCTCATCAATGGACACCTAGGTTCATTTTTTTTCCTATAAATAGCCATCACTTAGAACTGAATTCTTCATCCCATTCCTCCTTTCACCACCGTAAGCTTCCATAGAGAAATTTTCTCTCTTTAGAAAATTTTCTTTTACTTTGTTTTTATGCTAAAATTCTACTAGTTTTTCGATAACTAGTAAAAATCCTCTTCCTAGGAGCTTTGTACCAACAACTTCACCAACTCTTTGAGGTAATGGGGGGAGTGGGGTTGGTTCTAAATTTCAATTACTTTGCATGTTGGTAGGAAGGGTTTTCTCCTAAACCCGTTTAGGCTTTAGTTTTACTATTAATATTATTGTTATATTATTTGATGTTAAACTTTAAATTTTGCTAAGTTATTATTTTACTCAAATTTAAATTATTAAATTATACCAAGCTGTTACTCTGCTCAATTTTAGAAAATTAAAATGCACTTGCTAAGCTGTTACTCTGCTCATTTTTAGAAAATTAAAATGCATTTACTAAGATGTTACTCTGCTCAATTTTAGATAATTAAAATACTCTTATTAAGTAGTTATGCTGCTCAAATTTAGACAACCATAGTATAATTATTAAGTTGTTATACTGCTCAAATTTAAACAATTACAGTAGAATTACTAAGCTGTTATACTGCCCAAATTTTAAAAAAAATATTTTTAGCTATTATGATAAATAATTAAATTATTAAATTATCAAATTTTAGTAATACTCAATTAGTTTAGCAAAATAGTAGAAGAAATAAACCATAAATCTCATAATATGAAACTAAAGATAAAAATTATTTTATGAGCTATTTATGAATTTATTTTTAGAAAACTACTATAGAAATTTCAGTTTAAGTTCTTATCGTTCAAGTAAGGTCTAGACACACTAATAGACCATCTGTAAAAATTTCATAAATTTTAAAGCTTATTTAGTACTTCTAATTGTGTTCTATAAGTGTCTGTGGACACATTTTTCTTAGAAATACTAAATTTCAAAAATTTTCGAAAAAATTCTAAAAATTCATGATAAAATTCTAATTATTTTTCTAAGTTTAAAAATTATTTTTATGGAATTTTTTGACCATTCTATGATTTATTTCTTAATTATCAGTCTTTATTTTAATTTGTATATCTTTATTTTTATTGAATTATTGTTTATGTGCTTTAATTTGAATTATGACTTATGTGAATGATATGTATGGATCAAATCTCTGTAATATAAGGCAGAGATATTAGTAGAAATTATACTGGTGCTCAAATACTTGAGACCAGAATGAACCTTTAGAAATTAATATATTAATGAGTAATGTAAAGCAAGGGACATGCAGTGGCATGACACCCTGTTAGGGAAGCTACAGTTTGGTACGCTGAAGAATGAAAGGCAGGGACCCATTTGGGAGGTCTCGGGGGTAGGCATCGAGTGGTGAAAGTCCTAATAGCCAGGGTAGCGCCCGTGAGCTGGGATATTCACCTGACCAAGCTCAATAACCCCGACAACTGCTCAGCATTCTGGGATTGGTTCGAGAGTATACCTCTATAAATGGACGCCCTGATTGATATTTGTTCCTCATTGATGATGAGGACTGTACCATGTGATGATGTTGATAAGGTATATGTACTCTCAGTCACTTCCCAGGTTCTGTTGAGAACTATTGCTCACTGATGGGAAGTATGGATCCATATCAAGTCAAGGGTAGTGTAGTATAACTTAGAATAAACCCTAGGTTCCCTTCATTAATTGTATTTAAATTCCTACCATACATGTGAAAGTGATTTAGAACAAATCACCTCACTCCATTATTTTTGTTATGCATGTTGAATCATGATTATTGAAGATGATAACAATGCCTGATGATGCTGAGGAAGAGCTAGAGGATACTTCTCCAAATTTGAAGACCTAGTTTATAATATTTTCTTAAGGGATAGGGTAGATAAACACTGCTCTGTATATGATCCTTTTTTTATGTATATATTGGGTTAGGTAGTATATATCTTTTAATGTACTTTGTTTTCTCTTTGACTATTATGTATTACTTAAACCATGATGTACAGTTGGATATATATATATACATAAGCAGTTTTTATCATTTCACTTCTATTTCTAAATTCTGTTCTGCTAGTATAAAAAAAAAAAAATTTAGTCACATTTTCATCAACTTAAAGTAATAATTAAATTAATATGAATTATAATTAAAGGAGTGTTACAAAATACACATCTAAAGAAGAAGAACAAATAATATTGAACTGTCTAATTGAGAGAATTAAAAAAGTGAAATCAGGAGTAGATTTGTTGGGATACTACTCCTTATATATGAATTGACATCTTTTTACTACATTTCAAATTATAGAAACAACGTATAATTATACATATATATTATGTTAGAAAAAGTTAAAAAGACTACTATATGATCCTTGCTTGTCACCTAGGTTTCATCCCTTTTGAGTGTTGTGCATGTTGTATATTTTGTTGATATTTCAAAAAGTTAACTTTTTGTTTAATTACATTTAGAAAATTATTTTAAATTAATTTAGTGTTTATCTAAAAATTAGATATTTTGTTATCTTTGATCGAGTCTCTTAATTTGACTTGGTCTTACCTCATGAGTTAGTAGGCTGAAGTAGTTTTTAGAACTCCTAGTTTTCTTTTATAAATTTCAGAAGGTTTGGACAAAATTTTCTCTCCTACATCTTCTCTGTCTTCTTTCCTCTATAATTCTCTAGATTCTTCTCACTAAAGCTTGCTAGTTCATCCTAAATATTATTGGGATGAGCTTGTTATATCCTATGGACTTGTACATCACTACATCTCAAGGTACTCTTATTCATGATCAAATGAGTTTAAGTTGAAGATGGACTATGTTTCGTGATTGATTGATTCGTGGTTCATAATTGATGATTTTGGAGTTTGGACATAACAATCCAATCCATTTATAGACAATATAATGGGAGTATGTGCTTTACACAGTCTTTTGCTTCTGACATTATGGGTTTTTAAGTGGAAATCACACATACTAATTGGGAGGTAGGATTATGTTTTGTTGTTTGTACATAGTCTGGGTGTTAGACACGAATATAAAGCCATACTAGCTTATGTCATGATTTTCTTACCCTCTACCTTATTCAAGGACGTCGTTGGATATTTGCACAAAATTTTGCTATGACACTAGCTACTAGAAACTCAGTGATTACGCACTATTTCTTCTTCTTCTTCTTTTATCCTTTAGTTAAGTGTTATTTTCCCTTTGGGCTTGAAGCATTAACAATGCACTAACCCATTTTTCCTTATACTAAAATTTAATTTAATTATGGAGAATGTGGGTAGCAAGTATTGCATTTTTATGACTTAGGAGAAGGTCATAAAATTATAGAAATTGTTAATAGGAGAATAAGTTATAAACTAAAAGTAAGATAGAAACCAACGAAGATCTTAGTGTTCTGCTTATCAATGACTTGGTTTCTAAAGGTTGGATTACTTTAGTGATTGCTAAGTTAATTCTCTAATGTATGTTACTGATATGAAGTATGGTTACTGTTGTGTAAGGCTATTTCCCTTGGGTTGACCTATACATGGTGCATAATTGCACACCTAAATTATGTTATGAAATGATGTTATACATTATTCTGAATTTGATCTTGCTATTGTTAATAATGTAAAGGTAGAGAAAGAAGAAGAAGATAGAACAGAGAAGAAGAGTGCTAAGGCACTATTTATTAGATGTAATCAGAATACATAATAGAGAAAAAGGAAAATATATAGGCAATAAATAAGAAGATTAAATTATCCGTAAGAGTAAAAATAAGAAAAAGCATAAAAAAGGGGCCTATTGTCCTTATTATGTAACATCCCCCCTCAAACTCAGGATGCATCAACAAGAAGCATCGAGAGTTTGCTAGTCAAAAATCAAAAATGCTGAGTGGAGTGTGATTTTGTGAACAAATTAGCAATCTACACGGAAGAAGAGACAAAGGGTAAAGTAATGGTCCCCTGAAGATAGTGATGTCTAATGAAATGACAGTCAATCTCAATATGTTTGGTGTGTTATGGAAGACTGAATTACAAGTGATTTGGATAGCACTCATATTATCATAGTGCATAGGAGTTGGTGCATAAAAAAAGACACCCATAAAGGTAAGTAACCATATCAACCAAACTATCTCTACAATAGTGGATGCCATGGCACAATACTTAGCTTCTATGGAGGATTGAGTTACAACTGCTTACTTCTTACTTTTCCAAGAAATAAGAGAATCCCTCATAAATATGCAAAAGCTCATAGTTGACTTACGGTCAGTGGAATCACCTCCCCAATCAACATTTGAATAAGCACATAATTCCAAGAAAGAGGATGAAGGAAATAAAAGACTCTAAAATTGAGTGCCTGAAAGATTGCGAAGAACAACTGCCCAATGAACTATAGTAGAGGAAGCAACAAATTGACTAACAAGATGTACAACATAAGCAATGTCAGGTCTAGTAATGGTAAGATACACCAAGCTGCCAACAAGAGTACAATACAAAATGGGATCTAACAGAGGAACACCATCAGAAGAGGTATATTGGGCATTATGCTCAAGATGAGTATCCTTTGTCCAAGTGTTAGAGAGATGAGCCTGGTCAAGAATGTTGGCAATGTACTTAGATTGAGAAAGAAGGTAACCTCTGGGAAAGTAGGCAACTTCAATCCCCAAAAAAGTAATGAAGAGTACCCAAGTCTTTCATCTCAAGCTATTGAGCTAATTGTAATTTCAACTCCATTATCCCATCAACATCATCCCCAGTGATAATCATGTCATCAACATATGACGAGAGCAATATACAACCACAAAAGGTGCACCTTACAAATATGTAGAATCATGAGGACTAGAGTGGAAGCCAAGGGATGTAATCACAATAGAGAACTTTTCAAACCAAGGTTTGGGAGCTTGTTTGAGGCCATATAGAGCTTTCTTTAATTTGCAAACTTCATCAGGATTATAAGAGACGCCTGGAGGAGGAACCATATAAACCTCTTCTTGAAGATCACCATTCAAGAAGGCATTTTTAACATCAATTTGAGAAATGTGCCAGTGACAAATAGAAGCAATTGTAATGAGAGTACGAATAATGGTCATTTTAGCAACAGGAGCAAAGGTTTCTTCACAATCCATGCCATACTATTGGGGAAAACCCTTAGCAACTAAACAAGCTTTGTATCTCTCAATAAACCCATTAGACTTGGTTTTGATCTTATATACCCAACTAGAGCTAATTAAACTTTTTCCTGGTGGAAGAGAGATATTGTCCCAAGTATCTATTCTATGCAAAGTAGAAAGTTCCTCTACCATATCCTGCTGCCAAAGGGGTCAAGAATAGCCTCTTGATAGGAAGAGAGCTTAGACAAACTATGAATAGAAGTTAAAAAGAAAGCAAAAGAAATGGAATAAAGGGAATAAACAAAATCTGGTAATCTAGTGGACTTACGATCACGCTGTGGATAACAAAGGGGAGGATCCACAATCATAGAAGATTCTTTGGGAGTCGTAGGGATAGATGGGGCATTTAAATCTGTGGAACTACTAGTGTTAGACCTACAAAACTCAACATCAAAATTATTTGGATTATGGTTCAATTGAGGAGGTGAAGTGTCTACATCTGTGGTAAAGGGATCAATGCTAATGAGATCAGACTTTGTAAGGTTATGAGAATCGGGAAGAATAGAGTAAAATAGTATATGCTCAAGAAACACAACATGATGAGAGACATAAAGTTTTTGGTTGATAGGATCATAACAATGACATCCCTTTTGATCGTCACCATAACCAAGAAAAACACATATTGCCAAATGAAAAGACAATTTACTATGTTCTACATGAGGATGAAGAACGAAGCAAGTAGAACTAAAGACTCTTAAGACTGAATAATCAAGAGCATAACCATACAGTTTTTTAAAGGGATACAAACCTGAAGTAACAAAAGATGGAATTTTATTAATAACATGAATAGCAATAAGAACAGTTTCCCCCTAAAACTCACTTGGAATAGAGGCAAATAGAAGAAGGCAACGGGCTGTTTCAACAATGTGACGATATTTCCTTTAAGCAACTCCATTTTGTTTAGGAGTGTCAATATAATAAGTTTGATGAAAAGTCCTATTGAAAGCAAGTAATCTAAAGAATTTATTAGAGGTAAATTCACCACCTAGGTCACATTGAGAACACTTGATAACAACATTATATTGTGTTTTAACAAATGCATTGAGCATATTATAAATGCTAAAGAAGTCAGATTGATGTTTCATAAGATAAACCTAAGAACAATGAGTACAATCATCAAAGAATGATACATAATACTTGGATCTACCTTTGGTAAGGATTGGTGATAGACCCCAAACATCAAAATGAACTAAGTCAAAAAGTGTAAAAAAAAGACTGTAACACTTTTACAAAAGGGCAAAGCAAAAAATTTTGCAAGTTTGCAACCACAATAATCAGAAATATCATTAGTTTGTAACTTTCCTAGAGCCCCTATGGAAGCTAAGTATTTTAAATGTGAAGAAGAAACATGTCCAAGATGAGAGTGCCACAAATAAAAGCTAGAAGATGATGAGTTCAAATGAAAAGATGATAGGTCAACACTAGAAGTAGCAACTTCTAGAATATGCAACTCATCCAAAATGTACAGTCCCTTTACCTTCGACCTGTCCCAATCAACCTCTTGGATTGTAGATCTTGTACTTAACAAGAAGTAGAAGAAAATAAAACTGAGTAACTAGAATCACACAATTGACTAACTAAAACAAGACTCAAAGTAAGATTAAGAATGTAGTAAACATTTGAGATAGACAACTGAGACATAAAATCCAGTGCCCGCTAATGGCATAGGAGTGCCATCAACAGTCATGATAGATACAAATGAGGCAAGATGTAAAGACAAAGGATTTATAATCAAATGACATATAATGAGAGGCACCAGAGTCAAGGATCCATATTTGTGAAGATATACCTAATGAGCTAAAGGAAGGCAAGCCTATGTTGGGAGAGGCAAACGTGGGATGCGACTGAGTGGTAAGAAACTTCTGAAACTACTCAGCAAGGGCAGCTACTGTAGGACCAGAAAAGGACGTGCTCTCAAGAGAGTATGCATGTCCAACACTAAGAGCATTTGATGAAGGAATAACTGCAGCAACATTTTGTGGTGGAGGTTTGGGGTTTTGTTGACTCAATTGATTAAGAGGTCTTCATTGAGAGGGCTACTGTGATTTATTCAACAATTTTGGACATTGTGCTTTCTAATGACATTTCTGCTTGTAAAAGCTACATTCATCAAAACCAACCTTTCCATGAGATTTGCCTTTGTTAGAAGGAACAATAAAAGCAGACTGATTAGGAGTGGAAATAATTCCTTTCTCAACATTCCCTTTTTTAATTTGAGACTTGAGTTGAATCTCTTCAGGTAACAGTTCATTGACCACAGAATCAGCTATTGGAAACAAATTACGGTGCAAAATTGTCCTACGAAGCCCTTCAAAATCATCCTTAAGAGCCATTAAAAATTGAACCAAACACTGTTCTTCTCTCCGATCAGTGTAGGGTTTGAAGGCTTGTAGTTCAACATATTTAGTAAGAGCCAATTGATCCTGCAGATTAGACATCACGAAATAGAATTCTTGGATGCTCGTGATATTCTACTAAAGAGCCCGAATGTCAATCTCCAACTGATATTGCTTTGCAAAGTTGGATTGTAGATACAACTTGTTCAAATGATCCCAAACCTCCTTGGCTATTTCATATTTTGCTAGTTGAACACATATGGATTGCGAAATAGAGTTGTTGATCCAAGTAATAATCTTCGAATTATTTGCTTCCCAAGATTCTAATTCTATTTCATATTTTCCATTTTGTTCATTTTTTGGCTTAACAGATGTTCCAGAAACATAACCTCGCGTCCTCTTGCCTTTTAAAAAAAATTTCAACACATTACTCCAATATGAGTAATTCTGCTCATTTAGTTCTACACCAACAAATTGAAGAGAATCATCCCTTTCACCAGCCACTACAAATAATAAAAACAAAAAACCACAAATAGAAAACCTGCAAAAAGAGTTAACAAAAAGAGTGGAGAGAAACCCCAATTTTTGAAAATGGGTCACCGCAAATTCCTAAGTACGACATGCTTCAAATGAAACAGCTATGGACTGTAACTGGACCGCCAGACTACAATTGCATGTCGTACTACAATTGGGTCGCCGAAATTGGCCGCTGTACTACAACTTCCGAATCGAACTTGCTTTTGATACTATATTAATATTGCAAAGGTATTAAAAGAAGAAGAAGACAAAACAGAGAAGAAGAGTGCTAAGGGAATCTATGTTGCTTAAGACTAGTTTAGTCTTCTTACTTGTTTCTTATTTTATTAAATGCAATCAAAATACACAATAGAGAAAAAGGGGAATATATATAAGCAACAAGTAAGAAGACTAAACAAGTCTTAAGAAGAGTAAAAATAAGAAAAAGCATAAAAGGTTTGCCTATTGGCCCTATTATCTAACAGCCATAATGCAATTTTTAACGGATTTATATGCCTTTGGTGTGCAATGTATACATATACCATTGAGTGTGGATGAAATATTTACTTTGTTATTCTGCTATGAATTATCTGTTGCCATTGTCTGGTCATTGGTATTGGTTGTGTTTTGCATGGATGATATAGTAATGCAAATTTAAATTAGCCTTTTGCTTATGTCTTATTATGCATGATTGGGTATAATACTAAGTATGCCTTTGGAACCAAGAGTTGGTACCGTCTATGGGCAATATTATGGTGATCTGTCAAGAGGTTTCTAAACTATCTCTCTTGAAGGAAAATTATTAAATTTGTTTTTTTTTCTTATAGTTAGCAATGAGTATTAGTTAATCATTATTCTTAGGAAAGAAATAAAATTAAAAAAAAGAGTATATTTAGATTAAGCTTAAATTAATAATTAAAATCTAAGCATTGAGAGATATATCTTATAAAGTTGTAAAACAGCAAAATATTTTCTAATATCCACTTCAATATGTTTTTAATAGATTATTAAATTTTCTTGCAACTCAAATGACCTGCGGCTGTGGGTTGCATAACAAATTTATCAAATAAAAGTATATGAAAAATAAAAATTTTCCCTCACTTTCATTTATGTGTACGTTTGTGAGACTGCTTTTTCTTTCTTTTTTTCAAAGGGATATTATCAATATTTAGAATTTTTGGAAATATGAAGGGGTAAAGCATCAAGTAAAACTCCTATACTTCGTGGTGCCTATGTTCAATTAGACTCATTAAGTTCTTTGTTAATTCAAACATTTCTCAAAGATTTTAACTTACTTTGGTGGTTTAGACCTAAGTTTCCTTCATATGGGTTTAGTGTATGGGTTCAGCTTTCAGTTCTTTCCCAAATCCCTAAGGTTATGTAAAATGGCAGCTAAATCATTTTGCATAATAATAACAATAAAAAAGAAATCAAGAGGGGACAAATTTCACACAAAGGCAATAAGAAATTAATTCATTAAAACAAACATAAAGTTATGCCCAATCCTAAAACAAGAAAAACTATGCAAACGTAATCATGGAGAAAGCGAATTAAAGAAGAAAGAACATTCAAATTCAGAGGAAGAAGGAGAAAAAGAAGATGATTGCCTCACTCCTAAGTTGTCACCCCTTGTAAGGTTTGGTACCCTATTCCTAAGCTTAAGAAGTCTATTTATGTCAAAGGTTACAAAAAGGTCCAAGCCCAAAGCAATTTGAAACAGAAAACTAAAGAAAAGTTGCGTCAATAATGCGCCACGCTCGTGGCATTTACCATGGGTAGCCCACGGTGCTCTCTAGTAGCTTTTATAGTGTCTTAGAATTTTCTACGACCGTGGCATTTACCATTGGTAACCCGTAGTGCATTTTGGTTGCTTTCTTGTAATTTGCCACACCTGTGGCAATTGCCACACCAACTTGTGGCACTTTTTGATTGTGGGATTCACACTTTTCGTCATTTTTCTTCAATTGTATATGCCTTGTGATCCCTTCCTTACTTGAATAAAGCTTCAACAAACTCTCCATTACTCTTCCTTGGCTTCAAATCACTTCAAGTCTAGATGTTTAAGCTCCAAAGCCAAATCAACTCATGCTAAAGTTTTCTTAAAATCCACAAACAAACACAAGACACCTCAAGTATTCTAAATGATTAGACTAAGGAAATTAATATTAAAACTACTCTTAATAAGCTAAAATGCAGGTAACACTACACGCATTAAAATGTAAATCATGGTATAAAATGCTACACATCAGTAAAACATCAAGCATAACTTTATCAATGGACCATACAAGTGAACTTGACACCATATCTGACCCAAAATCTTAAGGCATCAAGTTTATGAGTCTTTATCACTTATATATTGCTCACATACCCTTCTCTATCAAACGTGAAACTTCTTATTCAAATTCTCACACTTCCACACCAACAATCTCCCCCTCAAGTTTGAGTCTCTTCCATATGGTATGCTTCCCCTAGTGTTGAAGCCTTTTCCATCCACAAGTTTTCAATGGTGTCGTTGGAGCTCAGTCATTGTTGCTAATATGCTCTAGATACTTGCACTGTCATTAGCTCACACAACAGGACACGCCACTTGACCTCCACATCATCAGGAAGACTTTTGATACAAGGGATCTCTTTATATGGATCCACCACCAATTCCACTATGACTCAATAGTCGTTTGAGTCGATCAGTTGGTTGCACCATCAACTCTAATACCACTTGTTGAAAATATGAAGGGGTAAAACATCAAGGAGAACTCTATCAATAAGCCATGAGTCAATCACACAAGTGAACTTGACACTTCATCTGACCCAAAACCTTAAGACGTCAGGTTTATGGGTCTTTGTCACTTATATATTGCTTAACATACCCATCTCTATCCAATGTGAGACTTACTCAAATTACTCACACTTACAAGAATATTAGGTGTTTGTGTGAGATTACAACATCGTATTATTCAATTAACAAATGACATATTGTAATGTATATATGGCTAGTATTCAAACATGATGATAGAGCATTGTTGTGTTGTAATTTAATTCTAATTAAAATCCTTAAAAGCAATATATATTACAATATTATTTATTTTAAACTTTTAGCTTCTGATTTTGATCGAACCGAGAAAGTTATCATTATCTTTCATTATTATTACTAGATTTTTGACCTGTGTAATGCACAGAATAAACAAAGAGTGTGAGAATTTTTATTTGGATCTTTTTTTGTATCTTTAAAATTGTAAAAATATTAAAAATTATTGATAAATAAATTTTAATTGTATTATTTTTTTATTCTTGACATTCAATATGATGTATCCAAGTGTAAATGTATGCATAGATGTTTCCACCACAATAGGATGAATATATCCCATATTTAACTAATAGTTTTTGCCTTTACATTTTAGTTAAAGACACCATATTGTGATCCTTAAAAAATCAAACATTTTTTGGTTTAAATGTTTGTGCTATTTCTATATGAATGACTATGTAATTTCCTTGCACTTCATATGTGCCTATTGTATCGACCTGTGCTTCACGTGAGCAGGCATTTACATGTCTTTATTGTAAGCATATAAAAAGAATTTATGAGTATTTTTATTTATAATTTTTTTTAGAGAATAAATTGTTAAACTTATATATAAAATGATTGCTAATTTTAAAAGAATTACTAATTTTCACAAGAACAAATTTAATAATTCAGTTTTGAAATAGGTTAATAAAATATAAAATTTTAATTGTAATAAAAATACCTTTTAAAATGTGAAAACAACTTAAATACTTAATTGAAAGCTCTCTAGTTAAATTTGTAACATAGTACCACAACATTTGACATGTTTCTTTATTCCTTCTTTTCGTACCCCCAACTCATGGCTCACCACTTGTTGTATGTAAAAGTAAATGCATCACAACGTAAGGTTTGCTTAATGCTTCAATGTCCACATTGCATAAAAAAAGGCTCTTGTCCGTCAACTTTGGTGGGTTTATAATTCAATTCATGCATGAATGAAATAAAAAAAACACACATATCCAATCCAAAGGATAAAAGAAACAAACTATGTGTAGGTTCAGAAATGAAGAATATAATTTCATCCTTAAAATAAATAACATTTTAATAACTAAATAGAGCTTAATTGCATAAATATATTAATCAATATTGTTGCATACATTCAAGTTCAAAATCTTAATTGAAAATAACAAATATTGAGCAATATTATAAAAGTTAAGTGTAAAATTCTCTTTGTACTTTCATGAAAAATGTTCATCCCCATTTGTTGTATTTTATTCATATTTTCTATGTTAGATAAAATAGAACATTTAATAAATTAGTTAAGTCAAAAGATAATAAGGAAAAATACATTTATGCTAAGATTATTATAACAATGAATTAAAAAAGTATAATTTAGATGTTAGAATGGTTTAGGAAAATTGTTTATCCCATTAGTTAAGTGTAAGTTATATATATATATATAATGTTCATCCCCATGTGTTATATTTTATATATAATGTCTATATTAATAAATCTACATATAGATAAACCTACTAAGGTCAGTCTACCGGTGGAAGGTTTGGGTAGTTTTTACATAAGGTGTTAGTTCTATCCTCATTGATGTCAGTGTACACCAAAAATTTACATGTAGATATTAATGTAGAAAAGAAAATTTAAATTTACCCAAGTAAAATAAAATCTTTAATAATTTAGTTATGTAAGGAGATAATAAATAAAGAATGAATAACGATTGCCTAAAAATTAATTTTAAACATTAATTTTGCATGGAGGAGACAATAACAAATATATGGATTTAATTTGAATTTTCATTACGTAACTAAATATAAAATAATTAGGTAAAAGAAGTTTTAAATTTCCTTGGATAAAAATCTTTGGTAACTAAGTTTGGTAAGAGAAAACTGAATAAGAAAATATATTCATACTAAAACTGTTAAAACAATAAAATAGGCTATGCACTAATAGTGTAAAACAGTCTTACGCTGTTATTCAATCACAATCTACCATGTATGGTAAATTTGTTGACTTTGATAATAACCAGCCTAATAGTCACACTAAAGTTATCAATTGGTTGACACTGTAAAAGTTTTTATCATTTTGTTGTGCACTATGCATATATTTTTTTATTAATTAATTTATATATAGATTTTAATGTGTAAAAATAAGAAAAGAGTAATGATTTGCCTACAATTTTTTAAGATTTCAAATTTTAAATATCATGTAAAAATTAAAACAAATATTTTTAATTAAATTTCATTTTCTGTCATTTAATTAAATCTAAACTAATTACTTAAAAAAAATCCAAATTTATTAGATAAAAGAAAACATTCAATAAGATAATAAGCAAGAGAAGAATAAATTTATGTTAAAATTATTATAACAATGAATTGAAAGTACAAAAATTATAATAAAGCATAATTTTTTCCACTAATTCGTTTGTACTTTTATTAAATGGAATGATACAGCATGAATGAAACAAAAAGGATATTTTACTCTAACGTATTTGCTGATTTACATTTCTATAAAATTTAGGGTTTTTAATGACCTTTTTAATTCTTGTATATAATAATAAACACGTGATGTGGAAGTTTAAAATTTACCCAAACAATAATAGCAGTATTGGAATTTTCAGCTTGCTTATACCGTGTTGCAAACGTATGCAAGACTGAGACACCACTCAAGACTTTCCTATAAAACTTAGGGTTTTTAATGACCTTTTTAATCCTTTTATATATAGAATAATAAACATGCGAGGTGGAAGTTTGAAATTTACCAAAACAATAATAACAGTATTGGAATTTTTAGCTTGCTTACGCCGTGTTGCAAACGTATGCAAGACTGAGAGACCACTAAAGACTTGCATTGACGCGACTGATTGGTAGATTTCTATGATATTTTCTGTCTCACTTTGCTTTCGTATTCTAAATGACCGAGTCTATGATTGAATTAAAGCTTGAAAAGTAATTTTTATCTGAGGTTGCACTGTAGCATCTGTCACTACAGATAGAATTAGGTCATAAATTGTTTGAGAGAGACTTATGACTTAGCTTATATTAAATCTGTTTAGGTCAGATATTTTTATTAAATATGAAATAAATTTTTGAGTAAGTTAATAAGTTACACTTTTTAAAAGATTAGGTTAGGCTTAAAAAAATTCTATAACAAATAATAAGATAGGTTTAGGTCTTAAATTTTTTAAATAAGTTAAACTTATTTAAACAAAGTTGTGTTTGATCCAACTTATTTTCGGCCCTATCTGTCACACTATCTTATCGGCAACACTTATATTAAACAAACATTATAATCAATAGTTAAATAATTATCTCTTAATAATGATAATAAAATAATATTATAATAAACATCACAATAAATTATAATATCGTAATTGATATATTATATTTTATACACCTGTTAATTAACATATATATATATATATATATATATATATATATATATATAATATTAAATTAATACTATGATAAATATTTAAAATATCATAAACATATTTAAAATAATAATAATGTTAATTAATATGTATAATATAAAAATTATGTATGTTAATGTTGTAATTTTCACGTAAATATAAAGTAAATAAAAATAACAAAAATAACACTATAACTGATATAAATATTACTAATAAAATATAAAAAATAAAAAATATTATCTTAAGAAAAATAAAAAAAAATAACTACGGTAAAAATACAATAATCTAAAACCTACAAGTGTTCAAATCTAATCCAATCCAAAAAAAAATGTAAACTAATCCAAAAAAATTGAAAACCAAAGAAAACTTTTTTTGGTATTTTTTGGACCATTCTTTTGGATAACCGATTAGTTCAAATCACTTGACGGTTAGGGTTTGCAAAATCGAATCGGTCAAAACCAAACTGATATTTTTCTAATACACATTTGTTATTATGCATTTTATATGTAACTTCTATATGTTTTATTATGCTTTTACTATTTCACCGATATTTTTATCATTTTTTTTTCATGTATCCAACCAATGTAATAGAACTATGTATAAGCTTTAATTTTGAATATACATGTTCCTCCTTCCTTAGGAAAAAAAAAATCTTGTTGGATAATTAATCAATTGATTGGCATATTTCTTTTTATGCTTATTTTAAAAATAATGTTCAATATTTGAAAAGAAATAAGAAATTAAAATACCGATAAGAATGTGTCAGTAAAAATCGAATCATTCAATCTAATCCAAACTGCATTTTATCAGATTGGATTGGATCAAATTTTGTTAAGAAAATAATTCAAACCGAACCACTAGTTGTTTTAATCTTTGGATCGGATGACTTTTTACATCAAAACCTATCTAAATTGATCAACGAACACTTTTACTGAAGCCTAAAATATTAGAAAAATAATATTATAACAAGGAAAACGAACATAATAATAAATCAAACATAATAACAAATTGCTATTATAATAATAATAATAAAATGATACTAACACCAAGGGGTTGGTTGAGTGGAACAAAACAGGGTCTTGCATCTGGCAAGTCCCAGGTTTGAGCCTCTATTCATCTCTTTCAAGTATGGTAAATGTAAGTATCTCTATAAGCGCTCTTTGAGCCCAAAGGATTTACTTGCCTTGGACTGAGGCACCATCCCTTCCCTCTAAATTTTGTTAATAAAAACAAGAGAATAATAAAATGATATTATAAAAATGAATATTTAAAATATTACTTAAAGATATAAGGTTTTCTAAATTGTCAAGAAGAATATACAAATAAATTACCTAAATTAAAATACATCAACTTTATTCTATAAGGTATGAAAATTAAAATTTTTAGAAATTAAATTGAAATTGAAATTAATTAAGATTAAAAAATATTAAAATTTAAATTATCTAGAATAGAAAAATAATTATCTCTTAATTATACTAAAATAATATTACAATAAATATTTAAAATATCATAAACATATTTAAAACCTATAACTATAATAAAGAGAATATCTTCTTTTTGTCTCTATTTTTTTTGGATTACTATGTCTTTTAATTACTCTCTAAACTATCTATTATCTTATCTTTTAACTACTCTCTAAACTACCTACTACACACCCTTTCTTTTATTTTATTTATTTTTTAAATCAAGAGAAACACAGAGTGACTTTCTTTCACTTAATAATAATAAAAATGTTGATTAATATTTATAATATAATACATATATATTAATATTATAATATTTAAAATATTATATAATTACCTCTTAATAATAATAAAATAACATTATCATAAATAATTAAAATATCATAAATATATTTAAAATAATAATAAAATGTTGATTAATATTTATAATATAAAAAATTTTATATATATATATATATATATATATATACAGATATATATATATATATCTGTATATATATATATATATATATATATATTATAATGTTCAAATTGTAACATTTGTGTTTTCCTAATGAATGATTAAGTGTTTTAATAACTGAAAAGTGAAAATTTGATATGTAATCTAGGTGATTAAAAGGAATAAATGAATTGTTGTTATGTATGGTATGTCATATGTGGTGATAGTGGTGTGTTGTTTGTTTGAAATTCGGGTTTGAATTTAGGAAGTTTGAGATATGTGCTTGAGCCAATTTGGATATGTTGTGAGAGTGATTTTGGGCTTTTGAGAGAAAACAATTGAGTCAAACCAATTTTGAGATAAGGGGAATGGTTTGGTGAGATTTGGGCCTCAGTTAGCCAAAAGTTTGTGTGAAAGCTCCGGGAGGTCCAAGTATAAAAGGAAGGAAGGGGGATTTTCTCTCATTCTCTCATTCTCCTTCTTTTTCTATTCTCTTCATCTCTCTATCTATCTCTCTAGAATCTCTCAAGTTAGCAAGGGTATTAGAGGATTCCAAGCTCAGTTTAGTGATTGTGGTGGGAGGAGGAATCAATCTGTGGAAGGTTTTGGCTCAAAACACCATATTCTCAAGGAACCTAAATTCATATTCAGAAACATTTAGAAGTAAGGGAAGCTTACTAATCAGTTGTTTTGTATTAGTAACTGTTGGTATGTTGATTTCTTGCTTTGAAAACTGGTTGAATCTCTGTGGATGTTGCCATTTTTGTTGGTTTTGGTTGAAAATGGGTTTTAGGGAAAAAAATTAAGATTTGGATGAGAAATTGATGATTTTGTGATGAAATGTTGAATTTGTTATAAAATCTGATGTGTATGAGCTTGGTTGAGGTGGATTGATGTTGTTGGAACTCCATTGATTCAAAAATCTAGGTTATTTGATTGAAAAGCTTGAGTTATTCCGTAGAAAATTATGTTTTTTCAAAAATTCGTTGTAGATAATTGATTATGGGGATCACATAATCGATTATCTGGAGTTTCAAAAGCTATTTTCATGATTTTGTTTCGGGTTTAATCGATTATGGGATCACATTATCGATTATCTGGACTTCAGTAAAATTTTTCCTGAAATTGGTTCTGGAATAATTGATTATGAGAATTCATAATTGATTATCCCTGCCAGAAAATGAATTCTGGTACATTTTACTAAAATGATATAATCTGTTACTATAGTACTTAATCTGTTATTTCAGAATCAAATATACTATTTCAGATTTTGAAGTTTCTGTTTCAAAATGTGAAATTTTATGAATATACTCATATAAAAAGAGTATTATATACTTTCAAACGTTTTATTTTGGAATGATAGAAAGTTGTTTAGTTTAAATATGATTTCTTTAAATTAAAGAAAGTGAATTGTTTCGAAGGTTTTGTGAATTTCAAGATTTGTCAATCTTCCAAATGGTTTTCAAAGAAGGTCTAGGTTTTCAAATTGTAGTTGATTGTTGGATTGGTTGTAAACTGGAAGGTTGCTTAGACAAGACCTCTTCTCAAGAAAGACAAGTCATTTGAGTGGTCGGACGATTGTGAATCAGCCTTCCAATACATAAAGAACTCCTTTTATTCCCCTTCAGTCCTTATTAGGTCAAAGCTGGGAGAAACCCTATACTTATATCTAACTGTTGCAAACAAGGTTGTAAGCTCATCTTTGATTCAGGAGACACATAACGGGGCAAACGCTGGTATATTTTGTGAGTCACGCTCTCTAAGGGGCAGAGTTGCAATATTCGAAGGTTGAGAAGGTGGCATTCGCTTTGATAACAGTAACAAGATGCCTAAGGTCGTACTTTCAATCTCACTAAGTGGTTATTCGCATTAACAAGCCCATTTGGTAAATCTTGCATTGTCCTAAGCTCACTAGTTGTATAGCCATGTGGTCTATTAAGTTGTCTGAGCATGGCATTATCTATGAACCTCGATAGGCTTTGAAGGCCCAGGCACAAGCAAATTTCATTGCATAATTGATGCTGAGTTTCCTAGCAGAAGATCCCTCCTAGATGTTGTATGTAGATGGATCCTCTAATGGAAAGGGAGGTGGAGTCGAGATTTTGTTAAAGTCCTCGGAAGGCATAGTTATGAAGGAGGCATTGACTTTTACCTTCCCAACATCCAACAATCAAGCCAAGTAAAGCTTGTATTATTGGCTTGAACCTGGCTTTCAACCTTGGGGCAAGGATAGTCTATGTTTGTAGTGATTCACAGGCAGTCATATCTCAAATCACCAGGGTCGATTAGACCAATGAGCCATTATTGAAGAGGTACCTGGCTAAGGTGAAATCGTTGGAAAAAGCTTTTGATTGGATCGTACTGCTAAGAGAAATAAGAACGAACATCTTATCGAAGCTAGCCAGCACGAAGTCATCGAGGAATAATAGGTTGGTCATTCAGTAGGCCATATCTAAGCCCAACTTTGTGCTAGTGATCGGTAGTTCATCGACCTATATGACCACGTTTTTGTAGTATCTATGTGACAGTATAGTACCCAATGACAAGACGGAGACTAGAAGGTTGGAGAGGTCAGTCGCACATTTATGCCTAGTTGAGGAAAACCTTTATTGTCGCGAATTCTCCCAACCCCTGTTGAAATGTTTGAAGTTGACTGAGGTGGAATACACACTTGTTAAAGTACAGGAGGGGAGTTGTGGGCAACACCTCGGTGACTGGGCCCTAGCAAAGAACGACATGTGCAATGGCTACTATTGGCCAACGTTGGAGGCAAATTCGGTGCAATACATAAAGAAATGTGACCAATGTCAGTGATGTGCGAACCTCCACATTACTCCTTCGAAGGCTCTCAACACACCTTCCCATGACCATTTGTTTGTTGAGGAGTTGACTTTCTAGGCCTTTTTCCTCAGGCCTCCACTCAAGTGAAGTACTTAGTAGTGGCCATCAACTACTTCATTAAGTGGGTTGACACAAAAGAAAGAACAATATTTCTTGACTACGGTTCTATCTTGTATTGACTTTTTGCATATAAGTATTTGCAACATCCCATGAATTGCAAGTAAGTATTCCTCCTGCATTTGTTGTATCAGAAACCGGTGATCGAAAATTACCCCATGGTATTCATATTTCCAAAGCTTCTGTCGACCATGAAGCTCCAGCCATTTTGGCTGCTTCTTGTAATGTGCTTTTGTGCACTTGCAATGGCCTCTTCTCCTAATTATGATGCTGCTTCTTCTGAGATTGCTTCCTTTGCTGCAGCAACATTGCAGAGCAAAGAAGCAAATGCTTTGCTGAAGTGGAAAGCCAGCCTTGACAACCAAAGTCAACCTTCTCTCTCTTCATGGACTGGAAATAATCCTTGCAATTGGCGGGGAATTGCATGTGATGAGTCCAATTCTGTGTCCAACATAAGTCTTACGCATGTTGGATTAAGAGGTACGCTTCAAAGTCTCAACTTCTCATTACTTCCAAACATCCTCACTCTAAATATAAGCCACAACTCCTTGAATGGAAGGCTTCCTCCTCAAATTGAGGTGTTGTCCAAACTCAACACTCTTGATTTGTCCACTAATAAACTCTTTGGCAGCTTTCCCAAAAGCATTGGTAATCTGTCCAAACTAATGTATCTTAATCTTAGTTCCAATGGTTTCTCTGGTTCTATTCCTTTTGAAGTGGGAAAACTCCATTCTCTTGTCACATTCGATATATTTGCCAACAACCTCACTGGAACAATCCCAGCTTCCATAGGTAACTTGGTCAATTTGGAATCCATTCACCTTTTTGACAATCAACTCTCTGGATCCATTCCTTCCACCATTGGAAATTTGTCGAAGCTCACTATGTTATCTTTAGCATCAAATAAACTCACTGGATCAATTCCTCCCACTATTGGAAATTTAACCAAGGCCAAGGTATTATGTTTTGTTGGAAATGAACTTAGTGGCAACATTCCAATAGAATTGAACAAGCTTACTGCTTTGGAATGTTTGCCGCTAGCTGATAATAATTTTGTAGGCCAGTTACCTCAAAACATTTGCACTGGTGGAAACATGAAATACTTCACCGCCGGTAATAACAATTTCACAGGCCCAATTCCAGAGAGTTTGAAGAATTGCTACAGTCTTAAAAGACTCAGGCTTCAGCAAAACCAACTAACCGGGGATATAACAAATTTTTTTGAGGTACTTCCAAACTTGGTCTACATCGAATTGAGTGATAATCATTTTCATGGTCACCTTTCACCTAAATGGGGAAAGTTCCATAGCCTCACAAGCCTCATGATCTCCAACAATAATTTATCAGGTGTTATCCCACCAGAACTAGGTGGGGCGTCCAACTTACGTATACTTCACCTATCCTCAAACCATCTTACAGGAAACATTCCACAAGATTTAGGTAACTTGGCCTTCTTGTTTGATCTCTCAATAAACAACAATAATCTTTCAGGCAATGTTCCCACAGAAATAGCATCCTTGCAGCAACTTGAATATTTGGAGCTTGGGTCAAATGATTTGACTGGCTTAATCCCAAAACAACTTGGAAATTTGTTCAAGTTATTGAACTTGGATCTGAGCCAGAATAAATTTGAGGGAAATATTCCGTCAGAGCTTGGCCAATTGAAATTTCTTACAAGTCTTGACCTTGGTGGAAATTTTTTGAGTGGAACAATACCACAAATGCTTGGACAAATGAAAGGCTTAGAAACATTGAATCTCTCACACAATTATCTTTCAGGTGGTCTCTCTAGCTTTGATGATATGATAAGCTTGACATCTTTTGATATATCATACAACCAGTTTGAGGGTCCACTTCCAGACATTCCAGCCTTCCACAATGCTACAATTGGAGCATTGAGAAATAATAAAGGGTTATGTGGCAATGTCACTGGCTTGGAGCCTTGCCCAACATTAGGTGGGAAATCTCATAATCATACGGCAAAGAAAGTCATAATAGTAGTTTTACCCCTTGCTTTGGCCACTCTATCACTGGTCTCATTCGCTTTCGAGGTCTTGTATCGTTTAAGCCAAACATCAGAGAAACAACAAGACCAAGCTACAAATTCACAATCTCCGAACACATTTGCAATATGGAGTTTTGGTGGCAAAATGATGTTTGAGAATATTGTTGAAGCCACAGAATATTTTGACAACAAATATCTCATTGGGGTTGGAGGGCAAGGATGTGTTTATAAAGCAGTGTTGCCTACAGGTCAGGTTGTTGCTGTGAAGAAACTCCATTCATTTCCAAATGGAAAAATGCCCAACCTAAAAGCTTTCACCCGTGAGATCCAAGCTTTGACCGAAATTCGACATCGTAACATTATAAAGTTTTATGGGTTTTGTTCACATTCACAATTCTCATTTTTGGTGTGTGAATTCCTGGAGAGGGGTGATGTCAAGAAGATTTTGAAGGATGATGAACAGGCAATTGAATTTGATTGGAATAAAAGGGTGAATGTTGTTAAAGGTGTAGCAAATGCTTTATGCTATATGCACTATGATTGCTCACCTCCAATTGTTCATCGTGATATATCAAGCAAGAACGTTCTTTTGGATTCCGAATATGTAGCTCGTGTCTCAGACCTCGGAACAGCCAAGTTTCTTGATCCTACTTCATCCAATTGGACCTCATTTGTCGGAACCTTTGGATATGTTGCTCCAGGTTAATTTCCTTTCTTTATACTAATTGAGGATATATAATGATTTTTTAGTCTGTCTGTTAGTCATTTACAAATATATCTACTTCACAATTATCTACGTTTTGTCATTGTCACTAGAATCCTATTTTACATATATATGATAGCATTTTTAATTTCTTACAGAACTTGCATACACAATGGAGGTAAATGAGAAATGTGACGTGTACAGTTTTGGGGTCCTAGCATTGGAAATACTTTTTGGAAAGCACCCTGGTAATGTTATATCTTCTTTATTGCTACCATCTTCATCGACTGGGGTGGCCTCAACACTTGATCATATGCCATTGATGGATAAGTTGGACCAACGTCTCCCTCATCCAACATGCCCTATTATTAAGAAGGTGGTATCAATTGGGAAGATAGCAATTGCTTGCTTGACTGAAAGCCCACGATCTCGCCCTACCATGGAGCGGGTTGCCAAGGAGCTTGTAATGTCAAGCTTATCTTCAATGCCAAAGACACACACATAGCTGAAAGACTGAACATACTAAACATGCTCGAGTTCTACTTGTTCTTTTTTATTTTGTATTGTATGCTTTTGTTCTTATATTGTCACTCATTTTCCTTATAATAATGTTTTTCGTGCTATCAAAGATAAAACTTGTAAGCTTTAATTTTTTTTTTCCTCTGCTATTAAAAGGAAGGCAAAGGAAACAAGGATAACGTTTGCAGTTTTGCTTCAGAAAATATAGCTTAGGTTTTTACTTGCAGTGTGAGAAGGGCTTCCCGTTTGATTCTTGATTATACCTTAGATTTCTCATATTCTAGATAAGAGATTACTCACGTAAATGCTCCCCTCCCAAAAAATAATACTAGTTACAATAATTTATTAACAAGATAGTTTTAGAGAAATTTCGTAATCTTTGTTTTTGCATCATCTTAAATATATAATTGAGATTTTATATGATCTCTCGCCTTAATTATAATTTAAATAATATAATTATAGTGGTAAACATTTGTTTTAGTGTACATTGCTAAGAATTTAGTGATATACAATAAGAAAATCTTTTATTTTAAAACGATCTAAGAAATTTCAAAACAAAAAAAAAAGTTGCGGTGGATGATGATATGCGGATATTGGAATCGTGCTTGAGTTTTCCCCCTAATATGTTTCTCTTAAAATAATTATAAACCTATGTTGATTATTTTAGACAGTATTTTTCCTGAATTAGAATACTTTAGTACAATTTAAATACGAGATTGGGTGTTTCGAACGGGGTCACATTTTGTGTATATTTTTGTGCATGTCTTTTAATTGTGGCGGTTATGATGCGATCCTATTTACATACTTTAAGGATTAGATTTCTGTGCTTATTGTGTGCGTGTATACATATATAATGAGAAATTTAAATTATACTATTTTTTAATTATTGATAAATTTTTTAATAAATTTTTTTTGAAATTTAATTTAAAAATAGAAATAAAATATTGTTGATTGAAAGAAATAGATAGTTAAGAAGTTCAAACATACAAATAAAAATTAAAAAAAAGGTAGTTTGAAATGATTACAGAAAAAGAAATTGGTTAGTTATAGAGAAAGTATGTGAAATACACATCTAAAGAAGAAGAAGAAAAAAAATATTGAAATGTCTAATTGAGAGAATAAAAAAAGTGAAACCAAGAGTAGATTTATTGGGATACTACTCATTATATATGAATTGTCATTTTTTTTTACTACATTTAAAATTATAGAAACAGCATATAATTATACATATATATTATATTAGAAAAGGTTAAAAAGACTACTATACGATCCTTGTTTGTCACCTAGTTTTTGTCCCTTTTAAATGTTGTGCATGTTGTATATTTTGTTGATATTTCAAAAAGTTAACTTTTTATTTAATTAAATTTAGAAAATTATTTTAAATTAATTTAGTGTTTATCTAAAAATTAGATATTTTGTTATCTTTGATCGAGTCGCTTAATTTAACTTGGTCTCACCTCATGATGTAGTGGGCTGAAGTAGTTTTTAGATCTCCTAATTTTCTTTTATAAATTTTAGAAGGTTTTGACAAAATTTTCCCTACTACATCTTCTGTCTCTTCTTTCCTCTATAATTCTCTAGATTATTCTCACTAAAAGCTTGCTAGTTCACCCCAATATTATTGGGATAAGCATGTTATATCCTAGGGATTTATACATCACTACATCTCATGCTACTCTTATTCATGATCAAATGAATTCGTAAGTTGAAGATGGATTATGTTTCATGATTGATTGATTCTTGGTTCATAATTGATGATTTTGGAGTTTGGACATAACAGTCCAATTCATTTATAGACAATATAACGAGAGTCTATGCTTTACACGGTCTTTTGCCTCTGGCATTATGGGTCTTTGAAGTGGAAATCACACATACTAATTGCGAGGTAGGATTATGTTTCATTATTTGCATTATAGTCTAAGTGTTATACAAAAATATAAAGCCATACCAGCTTATGTAATGATTTTCTTACCCTCCACCTTATTCAAGGATGTGGTTGGATACTTACACAAAATTTTACTATGACACTAACTACCAGAAACACGGTGATTAGGCATTGTTTCTTCTTGCTTTTTTTTATCTTTTAGTTAAATGTTATTTGTCCTTTGGGCTTGAAGCATTAACAATGCACTGACCCATTTTTCCTTATACTAAAATTTAATTTATTATGGAGAGCGTGGGCGGCAAGTATTACATTTTTATGACTTAGGAGGAGGTCATATAGAAATTGTTAATACAAGAATAAGTTATAAACTAAATATAAGATAGAAACCAATGAAAATCTTAGCATTATGTGTATCAATGATTCGATTTCTAAAGGTTGGATTACTTTTGTGATTGCTAAGTTAATTCTTTGATGTATGTTGCTGCTATGAAGTATGGTTGCTGTTGTGTGAGGCTATCTCCCTTGGGTTGACCTATACATGGTACATAATTGCACACCTAAATTGTGTTACAGAATGATGTTATACATTATTCTGAAATTGATCTTGCTATTGTTAATAATGCAAAGGTAGAGAAAGAAGAAGAAGACAGAATAGAAAAGATGAGTGTTAGGGCACTATTTTATTAGATGCAATCAGAATACACAATAGAGAAAGGGGGAAAATATATAGCAACAAGTAAAAAGGCTAGACTACCCTTAAGAACAGTAAAAATAAGAAAAATCATAAAAAAGGGGCCTATTGACCCTATTATCTAACATACCCCCTCAAACTCATGATGCAACAACAAGAAGCATCGAGAGTTTGTTAGTCAAAAAACAAAAACGCTAAGTGGAGTGCAATTTTGTGAACATATTAGCAATCTGCATGGAAGAAGAGACAAAGGGTAAAGTAATGGTCCCTTGAATATAGTGATGTCTAGTGAAGTGATAGTAAATCTCAATATACTTGGTGTGTTCATGAAAGATTGAATTACAAGTGATTTGGATAGTACTCATATTTTCACAATGTATAGGAGTTGGTGCATAAAAAGAAACATCCATAGAGGTAAGTAACCATCTCAACCAAACTATCTCTGTAGTAGTGGATGCCATGGCACGATACTTAGCTTTTGTACAAGATTGAGACACAACTGCTTACTTCTTACTCTTTCAAGAAATAAGAGAATCCCTCAGAAATATGCAAAAGCCCGTAGTAGACTTATAGTCAATGGAATCACCTCCCTCATCGGCATTTGAATAAACACACAATTCCAAGAAAGAGGATGAAGGAAATAGAAGACTTTGAAATGAGTGCCCTGAAGATCGCAAAAAACAACTGCCCAATGAATTGTAGTAGGAGAAACAGGAAATTGATTAACAAGATGTACAACATAAGCAATGTTAGGTTTAATAATGGTAGGATACACCAAGTTGCCTACAAAAGTACAATACAAAGTGGGATCTAACAGAGGAACACCATCAAAAGAGGTATACTAAGCATTATGCTTAAGAGGAATATCTTTTGTTTGAGTGTTAGAGAGATGAGTCTGCTCAAGAATGTTGGCAATGTACTTAGATTGAGAAAGAAGGTAACCTCCTAGAGAACAGGCAACTTCAATCCCCAAAAAGGTAACAAAAAGTACCCAAGTCTTTCATCTCAAACTATTGAGTTAATTGTAATTTCAACTCCATTAACGGAAAAATTCTGCTCTGCTGTGGCGCCGGGCGGGCTACCTGACCCGCCGGGCGGACTACCTGAACCATATAAACCCCTTCGCTGGGCGGATGCGACTGCTCCGTTTTGTGTTTCAAGTCACTTTTTTTTTACCCATTCTTGTGCTTATAGGCTTCTTTTACAGTCCCCACTTTGGTTTTGGCTTCTTTTAGGTCCACTTTGATAAGTGTAATATTCCTCTATGTCTGTGAACTAGATTTCTTTTCTTTGCTTTGCTCAACTAACTTCCTACATAAAATCCAACAAAATTAAAACAATTTATGTAATTTTAAATAAAAAATCTTAAAAACACACATCACATGAAATCCTTTATTAATGGTTTATTTTCTCATATATGTCCTATGAGCGAATGCAAAAATCATGTGAACTTGTTTTATAAATTTACATAAAATGTAGATTTATCATCTAGTAATAGTAAGATACATCAAGCTACCAAGAGTACAATACAAAGTGGGATCTAATAGAGGAACACCATCAGAAGAGGTATACTAGGCATTATGCTCAAGATGAGTATCCTTTGTCCAAGTGTTAGAGAGATGAGCCTGGTCAAGAATGTTAGCAATGTACTTAGATTGAGAAAGAAGGTGACCTTTGGGAGAGTAGGCAACTTCAATCCCCAAAAAAGTAACGAAAAGTACCCAAGTCTTTCATCTCAAGCTATTAAGCTAATTGTAATTTCAACTCCATTATCCCATCAACATCATCCCCAGTGATAATCATGTCATCAACATATAAGGAAAGCAATGTACGACCATGAGAGGTGCACCTTGCAAATAATGCAAAATCATGAGGACTAGAATGGAAGCCAAGGGATGTAATCACAATAGAGAACTTTTTAAACCAAGCTCTAGGAGCTTGTTTAAGGCCATATGGAGCTTTCTTCAATTTGCAAACTTCATCTGGATTATAAAAGACACCTAGAGGAGGAACCATATAAACCCCTTCTTGAAGATCACCATTCAAGAAGGCATTTTTAACATCAATTTGAGAAATGTGCCATTGACAAATAGAAACAATTACAATGAGGGTACGAATAATGGTCATTTTGGCAACAGGAGCAAAGGTTTCTTCACAATCCATGCCATACTGTTAGGGAAAACCCTTAGCAACCAAACAAGCTTTGTATCTCTCAACAGACCCATTGGACTTGGTTTTGATCTTAGATACCCAACTAAAGCTAATTACATTTTTCCTTGGTGGAAGAGAGATAATGTCCCAAGTATCTATCTTATGCAAAGCAAAAAGTTCTTCTACCATAGCCTGCTACCAAAGGGGGTCAAGAATAACCTCTTGGTAGGAAGAGGGCTCAGACAAACTGTGAATAGAAGTTAAAAAGGAAGCAAAAGAAGTGGAATAAATGGAATAAACAAAATCTGGTAATCTAATGGACTTACGATCACTCTGAGGATAACAAAGTGGAGGATCCACACTCATAGAAGATTTTTGGGGAGCTGTAGGGATAGAGGGGGCATTTGAATCTGTGGAACTACTATGATGAGAGACATAAAGGATTTATAATCAAATGACATATGATGAGAGGCACCAAAGTCAAGGATCCATATTTGTAAAGATATACCTAATGAGCTAGAGGAGGGCAAACCTTGTGTTGGGAGAAGCAAATATGGCATGAGACTGAGTGGCAAGAAACTTCTAAAAGTGCTCATTAAGGGCAGCTACTGTAGGACTAGAAAAGGACGTGCTCTCAAGAATGTATGCATGTCCAACACCAAGAGCATCTGATGAAGGATAACTACAGTAACATTTTGTGGTGGAGGCTTGGGGTTTTGTTGACTCAGTTAATGAAGAGGTCTCCATTGAAAGGGCTACTATGATTTATTCAACAATTTTAGACATTGTGCTTTCTAGTGACCTTTCTGCTTGCAAAAGCTACATTCATCAAAACCAACCTTTCCACAAGATTTGCCTTTGATAGAAAAAACAACCAAAACAAACTGATGGGGAGTGGAAAGAATTCTTTTCTTAACATTTCCTTTTTTAATTTAAGACTTGAGTCGAACTCTTCAACTAATAGTTCATTGACCACATAATCAATTGTTGGAAGTAGATTATGGTGCAAAATTGTCTCATGAAGCCCTTCTAAATAATCTTGAAGAGCCATTAAAAATTGAACCAAATGTTGTTTTTCTCTCTAATTAGTGTAGGCTCTGAAGGCCTGTAGTTTAGCATATTCAATAAGAGCCAACTAATCCTAAAGATTGGACATGGCGAAATATAATTTTTGGATGATCGTATTATTCTACTGAAGAGCTCGAATGTCAATCTCCATCTGATATTGCTTTGCAAAGTTGGACTATACATACAACCTATTCAAATAATCCCAAACCTCCTTGGCTATTTCATATTTTGCTAGTTGAACACCTATGGATTGCAAAACAGAGTTGTCGATCCAAGTAATTATCTTTGAATTATTTGCTTCCTAAGATTCCAACTCTGTTTCATATTTTCCATTTTTTTTCACCTTTTGGCTTAATAGATGTTCCAGAAAGATAACCCCACATCCTCTTGCCTTTCAAAAAAGATTTCAACACATAACTCCAATATGAGGAATTCTGCCCATTTAGTAGTACACTAATAGATTGAAGAGAATCATCCCTTTCAAATAATCAAAAATAGGAAGCCAAAAATGGAAAACTTGCAAAAAGAGTTGACAAAAAGAATGGAGAGAAACCCCAATTTTTGCAAATGAGTCACCGCAAAACCCTAAGTACGACGCTCATCAAACGACAACTGCAATTGGGTTGTCGTAACTTCCGAATCAAACTTGCTCTTGATACCATGTTAATAATACAAACATAGATAAAGAAGAAGAAGACAAAACAAAGAATAAGAATGCTAGGGCACTATTTTATTAGATGCGATCAGAATACACAATAGAGAAAAAGGGGAAAATATATAAGCAACAAATAAAAAGACTAAACTACTCTTAAGAAGAGTAAAAATAAGAAAAAGCATAAAAAGGGGGCCTATTATATAACAGCTATAATGCAATTTTTAACAGATTTATGTGCCTTTGGTGTGCAATGTATACATATACCATTGAGTGCGGATAAAATATTTACTTTGTTGTTTTGCTATGAATTATTTGTTGCCATTTGAGAACACTCAATTTTATCCAGGGTAATTAGAAAAACAACAAAAGTAAATATGGAAGAAAAAAATATTGGGCTATTCTATTTTAAGTTCATAAATGAAAATAATAGAAAGATAGAGATTAATAAGAATAAAATTTGGGCTAGCAATTATGACCTAATAACAAAATAAAAATTCTATAACTAAAAAGGGTTAGGCTGGTGAGCCTTGGCCTAATTTTGTAAAAGAAAAAAGAGAAGAAAAAACATAAACAATAAAAATTTTAGATAAAACTTCTAAAGCAAGATATAGTAGTTTGTAGAGGAAGCTTCAGTAATTTACAGAACAAGTTTGAAAGACCAAAATGCTTATAAATAGGACATTACATATTTTTTTTCTCATTATACACATTTTTCTCACAAACTCTCACTCAAGAAAACTATCTGAAAATCACACTCTGCCTCTAGACTAGTTAATTCCTTTGGCTAACTAAAAGCTCTTGGAGTTATAATTCTTGGTCTCTCTCTTTTCCTTTCATCATGTAGAGCCTTCATTGCCTACTATTTTTTTTTCTCCTCTTTGCTTCATTCTTACTTTCTGTTTGAGTTGGGATGAATAAATGTTGCTATTATTTGCTTGAAATTTTTGTTATTCTTTAATTTTGATTCTCATATACCCTCGTAAATCTATGGCTGAGGAGTAGAATTTTTTTTTATATGTTTTTGAGCTTGTGGTAAACATTGTTGCGAGTATGAATTGTGTCATATATTTACTTTTGGGGCCTGTTCTTCCTTCATTTGCATCACACACTAACATTTCCACCTAAATACACATCAAAATCGAGCCAGAGTGCTCTGTGCACAAGCATATACGTCACATTTGTTGTAATACACAAACACCACTAAACAATCAATCATTCTCAATGTAGCACAATATCTCATGATTCAATACACACAGATTTCGCAAACATTCACGCTCATACCACAACGCACACCTCATACAGAGTACACTACAATTCGCATATCACGCATTTGCATTCACATTCACACAAATCACAGCATTACATTCACCCAGATCACTGCATCTTAATCAACATAAGTCAAACAAAATAAAAAAAAGGGAACAAAAAAGAAAAAGGTAAAACGATTTTTCATCAATATCCTTATCCTCGCGCGTTCAGTCCCCCACGCCACCGCCGACGACCGTTGTGGTTCTTCAACCCCTTTTTTTGGTCACCGTGACACAAATTAGGGCTGGTTTCCTCATGCGCGCCCTATTCCTCGCACCACCGTGATGTCGGAGCGTCACTACAGATCTGCAGACCACTGCAGTGCTGTTGTGTCGCCACAGCCCCAACATTACCCTCGCCCCATGACTGTAGGAACCCAAATAGGGGCAAAACCTTAATCTCCTTCTCCGTTGCTTAAATCGGAACCCACGACCTGAAGTTGCGCTGCCGCCGCAAGGGAGTTCCTCTGTGTATCTTAGGAAATCTCCTGTCGGGTAAAAGTGAAGGAACGAAGGGGTTTACCCCCTCTTCTCAAACAATCATATTTAGTGATGGGCTTGGCCCATCACCATGTGCCCATAAACGACTAAACAAAATAAAAGAGTGAAAGAGAGAGGCAGACCCTCGTTGGGCTCTGCTTACTTTTTTTTTATTGGTCCTGTGGTCCTTAATGGACTAGCAAATGGTCAAGCCTGCAATAGGAGATGATAATAATACAAAGGAAAGGATATTAAGCTAATAATAAAAAAAGGAGAAAAAACTAAATAATAATAAGTATTTTATAAGGTCTGCTTTTAGCAACATTATACCCAAATGTTTTTAACATTTAATAATAGGTAATTTTGCTACTACACAAAAATAAACATATTCAAACTTGATTATGTCTATTTTGGATGCACTTCTTATTTGGACATTATTAAGGATAACTATTTGAGATGCACTTCTTATTTGGTTATCATTTTAAAAAAATATATAATATGTATAATACAAATATTTTGATAGAAACACAACAAAAAAATTTTAAACGTGACCACTTTGGAAATACTTTCTATTTGGTCATTCAATAAATTTGACACATCTGAGTTGTATAGCTTGGTGATGTCAAATTTAGCAACACAAAAATAAAAATAAAAATTAAGAATCAATCAACAAAATTATTTTCTACCAAAGAACTACGTGAGCCTGAGTTCCTCATTGTAGTGGAGGATGCATAGGAGCAGGAGCCCACCCTTGTCGATCTAAAAAAATAAAAAAAATTAATTTCTTTTCAAAAATAAATATTTTCTAAAAATTCTTTTGATAAATAAAAAATGATAAAATTTGTAAATAAATAGTTTTAAAGCTATCTAGTTTTGTACATTTAATTAGGGATAACCATCTTTATGACGGAAGTTGTAGGGTGCTAACACCTTCCCTACGTGTAATCGACTCTCAAACCCATATTTGGTTTCAAAGAATATTTCTTCTTTTTAAAGGGTTTTCCTAAGGTTTTCCTTAATAAACTTTGGCAGCAACTCCTCTGATTTTATTTCTTTTTTGCCATCCCATTGTGACCTCGGTTGCGACACCATTGTCTAGTCATTGGTATTGGTTATGATTTGCGTGGATGAACAAATATGGTAATACAAATTTAAATTAGCCTCTTGCCTATTTCTAATTGTGCGTGACTAGGTATAATACTGAGTATGCCTTTGGAACCAAGAGTTAGTGTTGTCTAGGGGCAATATTATGGTGTTCTGTGTAGAGGTTTCTAAAGTATCTCCCTTGAAGGAAAATTATTGAATTTGTTTTTTTCTTATATTTAGCAAGGAGTGTTAGTTTACCATTGTTCGTAGGAATGAAATAAAATTAAAAAAAAAAAGAATATTTAGATTAAGCTTAAATTGTAATAAAAAACTAGAGTGCTGAAAGATATATCTTATAAATTTGTAAAGCGACAAGATATTTTTTAATATCCGTTTCAATATGTTTTTAATAGATTATTAAATTTTCTTGCAACTCAAATGACTTGTGGCGGTGGGTTGTACAACAAATTATCAATTAAAAGTGTAGGAAAAATAAAATTTTTTCCTCACTTTCATTTACGTGTACTTTTGTGAGACCGTTTTTTCTTCTTTTTCTTTTTTCTCAATGGGGATATTATCAACATTTAGAATTGTTGGAAATATGAAGGGGTAAAACATCAAGCAGAACTCCCTTACTTTCGTGGTGGCTATGTTCAATTAGATTCACTAAGTTCTTTGTTAATTTAATCATTCCTCGAAAGTTTTAACCTACTTTCGTGGTTTATACCTAAGTTCCCTTCCTATAGGTCTGGTGTTTGTGTTCACCTTTCAGTGCTTCCCAAATGCCTAAGGTTATGTAAACGTTTCACATAATAATAATAATAATAAAGAAATCAAGAGAGGACAAATTTCACACAAAGGCAATACGAAATTGATTCATTAAAACAAACACAAGGCTATGCCCAATCCTAGAACAAGAGAAACTATGCAGACATAATCATAGAGAAAGCGAATTAAAGAAGAAAGAACATTCAAATCTAGAGGAAGAAGGAGAAGAAGATGATTGCCTCACTTCTAAGTTGTTGCCCCTCGTAGGATTTAGTACCTTATTCCTAAGCCTAAGAAGTCTATTTATGTCCAAGGTTACAAAAAGGTCTAAGCCCAAAGCAATTTGAAATAAAAAACTAATGAAAAGTTGCGTCAGTAATGCGCCACACCTGTGACATTTACCACAGGTAGCCCATGGTGCTATCTAGTTGCTCTCTTGTAATATGCCACACCTGTGGCAATTGCCACACCAACCTTGTGGCACTCTTTGGTTGTCGAATTCACATTTTTCTTCATTTTTCTTCAAGTGTAAATGCCTTGTGATTCCTTTCTTACTTGAATAAAGCTTCAATGAACTTTACATTACTCTTCCTTGGCTTCAAATTACTCCAAGTCTTGATGTTTAAGCTCCAAAGCCAAATCAATTTATGCTATACTTTTCCTAAAATCCACAAATAAACATAAAAACATACCTCAAGTGTTCTAAGTGATTAAACTAAGGAAATTAATATTAAAACTACTCTTAATAAGCTAAAATGCAGGTAACACTACATGGATTAAAATGCAAATCATGGTGTAAAATGCTACGCATTAGTAAAACATCAAGTAGAACTCCATTAATGGACCACGAGCATTCATACAAGTGATCTTGACACCACATCTAACTCAAAATCTTAAGGCATCAAGTTTATGAGTCTTTATCACATATATATTGCTCAACATACACTTCTCTATCCAATGTGAAACTTCTTATTCAAATTTCTCACACTTGAACACCAACAATCTCCCCTCAAGTGTGAGTCTCTTCCATATGGTATGCTTACCGTAGTGTGGAAGCCTTTTCCATCCATGAGTTTTCAATTGTATCGTTAGAGCTTAGCCATTGTTGCTAATATGCTTTAGATACTTGCAATGCCGTTAACTCACACAACGGGACATGCTGCCTGACCTCCACATTGTCAGGAAGACTTTCGATACAAGGGATCTCCTTACATGGATCCACCACTAATTCCACTATGACTAAATACTTGTTTGAGCCGATCAGCTAGTTAATAACACTTATTGAAAATATAAAGGGGTAAAACACCAAGGAGAACTCCATCAATAAGCCATAAGTCAATCACACAAGTGAACTGGACACCACATCCAACCCAAAACCTTAAGGCATCAGGTTTATGGGTCTTTGTCACTTATATATTGCTTAACATACCCATCTCTATCCAATGTGAAACTTCTTACCCAAATTACTCACTTTCACACCAACAAGAATATTAGGTGTCTGTGTGAGATTACAACATCATATTATTCAATTAACAGGTGATATATTGTAATGTATAGTGGCTAATATTCAAATATGATAAAGCATTGTTATGTTGTAATTTAATTCTAATTAAAATCCTTAAAAGGAATATATATTATAATATTTATTTATTGTAAACTTTTAGATTTTGACTTTGATCGAACCAAGAAAGTTATCATCATCATTTATTATTATTACTAAATTTTTGACCCATGTGATGCATAGAATAAACAAAGTGTGTGAGAAATTTTATTTGGATTTTTTTTTGTATCTTAAAAATTGTAAAAATATTAAAAATTATTGATAAATATTAAAAATTATTGATAAATAAATTTTAAGTGTATTATTTTATTTATTCTTTACATTCAATATGATGTGTCCAAGTGTAAATGTATGCATAGATGTTTCCACCACAAGAGGATGAATATATCCTATATTTAACTAATAGTTTTTGCTTTTACATTTTAGTTAAAGACATCATATTGTGATCCCTAAAATTCAAACATTTTTTGCTTTAAATGTTTGTGCTATTTCTATATGAATGACTATGTAGTTTCCTTGCATTTCATTTATGTGCCTATTGTATTGACCCATGCTTCGCTAGAGCAACATTTACATGTCTTTATTGTAAACATATAAAAAGTATTTATAAGTATTGTTTATTTGTAATTATTTTTGAGATATTAAATTGTTAAACTTATATATAAAAAGATTGCTAATTATAAAAGGATTACTATTTTTCACAAGAATAAATTTAAAAATTCAGTTTTGAAATAGGTTAAAATATAAAATTGTAATTGTAATAAAAATACCTTTTAAAGTGTGAAAACAACTTAAATACTTAATTGAAAGCTCCCTGGCTAAATTTGTAACATAGTAGCACAATATTTGACATGTTTCTTTATTCCTTCTTTTCCTACCCCTAACTCATGGCTCACCACTTGTTGTATGTAAAAGTAAATGTATCACAACATAAGGTTTGCTTAATGCTTCAATGTCTACATTACATAAAAAAGGCTCTTGTCCAGCAACTTTGGTGGGTTTACAATTTAGTTCATGCACGAATGAAATAAAAGAAACATACATATCCAATCCAAAGGATAAAAGAAACAAACTATGTGTAGGTTTAGAAAAGAAGAATATAATTTCATCCTCAAAATAAATAACATTTTAATAACTAAATAGAGCTTAATTGCATAAATACATTAATTAATATTGTTGCATACATTCAAGTTCAAAATCTTAATTGAAAATAACAAATATTGAGCAATATTATAAAAGTTAAGTGTAGAATTCTCTTTGTACTTTCATGAAAAATGTTCATCCCCATTTGTTATATTTTATTCATATTTTCTATGTTAGGTAAAATAGAACATTTAATAAATTAGTTAAGTCAAAAGATAGTAAGGAAAAATATATTTATGCTAAGATTATTATAACAATGAATTAAAAAGTATAATTTAGATGTTGGAATGGTTTTAGGTAAATTGTTTATCCCATTAGTTAAGTGTAAATTTTTCTATTTTCTTTCATATATATATAAAAAATTCCATCCCTATGTGTTATATTTTATATAAAATTTCTATGTTAATAAATCTATATATAGATAAACCCACTAAGGCTAGTCTAATGGTGACGGGTTTGGGTAGTTTTTACATAGGGTGTTAGGTTCTATCCTCATCAATGTCATTGTACACCAAAAATTTACTTATAGATATCAAAGTAGAAAAGAAAATTTAAATTAACCCAAGTAAAAGAAAATCTTTAATAACTTAGTTATGTAAGAAGATAATAAATAAAGAATGAATAATGATTGCCTAAAAATTAATTTTAAACATTACTTTGTATGGAGAAGACAATAACAAATACATGGATTTAATTTGAATTTTCATTACTTAACTAAATATAAAATAATTAGGTAAAAGAAGTTTTAAATTTGCTTGGATAAAAATCTTTAGTAAACAAGTTTGGTAAGAGAAAACTGAATAAGAAAATATATTCATTCTAAAACTGTTAAAATAATAAATTATAGAAAGAGAAAATAGGCTATGCAATGACAATGTAAAGCAGTTTTACAATGTCATCCAATTACAACCCATCATATATGATAAGTTTGTTGATTTTGATAATAACCACCTTAAAAGTCGTACTAAAACTTGTTTTCAATTGGTTGACAGCCTAAAAGTTTTTACACTGACAATGCATAATAATTAGATTCTTATAGAAATATATTAAAATTATAATAAAAATATAAATTTTATAGTAGATCTTGTAACACCCTAAGGGGCATTACCGTAACTAGGTCTATATTTCTAAGAATGAAAAGAAAAACAAACTTGAAAGGTAGACACAACATGCAAATACTACTCATAAATGTAATTAGATATTATATACGAACCATACAGTAATTAAAATACATGCCTAATACAACTCATATATCACCCAAAGGTGTCATATAAAATATAAAGAATACAAAAAATAAATAATGTAAACTAGGCTACGACTTCATGCACGTGAGTCCAAGCTTCACTTGTATCCTGAAAAAGGAAAACTTAAAGGAGTGAGACATAATGTCTCAGTGAGTGCTCTAAGGGTTCTACGGCTAGGTCGAACTCTTTTACTCGGACAACCTTCATTACTTATCTCTCATGGCTTTAGCCTCATTGGGTCTCTCATAATTATCCATACCTATGGTCGAGTCTACACCTTTCAACAGTTAATACTCCCTGTTAATTGCTCTCTCATTCTCACAACTATTATATTGGTTTACTATCTCATTCTTAACCTAAGAACTCATCCTCATTATTTATGCTTTCTTACCCAAAACCCTCTTTAGGATTTACTCTTCTTCCTTTTAATATTCAAAGTTGTCCCCTAGGGTCAAGTCTAAGGTTACAGACATCCTAAAATATTCTTATTTCATTCTCTCTTACTTGTCTTATACCTTTCTATTATGCCATGAGGGAATTCACCCTTTCTCTATCTTATTCACAACTATTATTATCCAACTAGAACCCTCATAACACTATCCTAAGGTCTAGCCTCTCATTTATCCTTAAGGTAGCAAACACAATTCCAATTACAAGCATATAATTGTTTCACATTCTTTGTCTAGTAACTAGACATATACCTCGTTTTGTTTTATCAAACAGGAACGACACTCGTGCAAGATATGATCACATGTCCACAACTTTAACATTTCATCACAAGGCATAATTACATTCTTACATAGAATTCACATAAATAGGGTCACATAGAATTCACATAATTACAACATAGCACACTCTAACATATCACACTATAACAAGATACATATGCGTGCTATGTTCCTAAACCACTACTCATGCACATATGGTACCAACCTAAACTTTTCAGAAAGTAGACCAGGAGTAAATGTTGGAACCAAAGACGTAGAAGCGTCTAAACTCTCAATGTTTTGAAGATAACATGCTTATTAATGTTTAAATCTTGTGCGTATAAACTAACCCCGTCACAGCTAAGAAGACCGTCCAGTAAACGTGTTAAAAACCATCCAACAGACGTGTTAACGACTGTCCAGTAGACGTGTTAAAGACTGTCCAGAAGACTTGCCAAAGAGGACCTACCAGTTGAACAAACTGAAAGCGACCGTCCGATGAATAAACTCATAACAAGCCTCCAAGATCATATATTCAAACGGCTAAGGTTTTTTTAGTTTGAATGTCAATTTGATTTATGCTAAATATTCCTCGTAACTAACATATTACTACTTATGTGAACTAACGTTCAAATTTGTTTGAAGCATTAAATAACATCAACATCTTTTCAGTGCAAAAGCGTAGCAAAATAGATAAAGCAAGTCAACTTATCAAGCTGCCAAGACAAATGAAGAATGTTCAGCAGAACAGACCGCTAGCGCAGTCCTGCACCTTCCTTTTTAGTGCAAGTCTAAAAACTGCCATGGTTGACCTTTCTGAAAAGATAGTTTGCACGCTTCTCATTGCATAACAAGTCAAAATCCTCTACAACGGATCTTTTTCTTGAAGACTATATATATATGCATGCACCAACGAAGAAGAAAAGCAGTGCGAAGTGAATAGAAAAGGTGAAGTCTGTGAAAAAGAACAAGTACATAAAGTGTTTTGTAATACTCTGATAGAAGCGTCCAGTGGACAATAGCAAATATCTTGTAAAGATCCTCAAAGTGATCTTGAGCTTAATCTTTCAAATCCTCACTACGTGAGTTGACCTTTCTTTTTAAAACACTTATTATGTTGTGAAAGCCTGGAGAGGCTTAGTATAAAAGAATACTTGGGTTAAGCAATCTAGGGTGATTGCATTGTAAAGCTTGAAGAGGCCACGAACAATACTTGTAACCTAAGGTTGGTTAGTGGATACCTTCTAGGTGAAGGGACTAGACGTAGCTCAGGTTGAGTGAACCAGTATAAAACTTTCTGTGTTTTCTTCTCTCTATCCCTACCCTTGAAAATGTTTTCCAGACTAATCTACTTGTTTCAGAAAAGTTTTTAAACGCATAATTCAACCCCCCTTCTTGTGCGCTTTTTCTTATTTTAGTAAATGCAGGCCATAAGAAGCGTCATCGGTACCGATGCCTTCAGCTTTCGCACCCTCAACTAGCATGATATCCCCCGGTGACTAGTCAGGGTTACCCAGTTTTGTCAGTACGCCCCAGCTCCATGGGATCAGCATGGACCATTGGAGTTTTCCCAACTGGATAACCCCCAAGGCTAAGGTTAGGCAACCTATCACGGCCTCCACCAGCCAGATTCCTACATACTTTCCTCATCACATAACTCAAATGTTATGATGCATGGTCACAAATAATGCTTACAACTTTTTATAGACTTTTATCATGAAACATTGACACAATTTTATATCACACTCAATTTCTTTCAAGGTAAATAATAATCATACAATATAAACTCAACAAGGCATAAGAAAATAAACAACAATGAGTTAAAAACTACAAAAAGGAGTTCAAAAACACAAAACGGAATAGTAAAGTCGTATCTGCCCAGCAGGACGGAAGTCTCGCCTGGCGATCCAGCGAACCCACCTAGTGGGTTCGCGTCGAAACCCAACCCGACCAGCAGGTATTTCACCTCGCCCAACGGGTCCGCGTGCCTAGCGTAAACGCGGAATCCTATTTTTGAAGAAAAGTTGCCCAGTGACTATCTAATCCCACCGGCCGGATCTGAGGTACTAATTTTAATTTATTTTTCCTATTGTCTTTGGGTTCTAAATGCTTCAAGATAAATAATTAGATTCTTAATCACTCTTCTACATTGATAATTGGTCAATCTAATCTATAATTTCCTTACTCCCTCACAATCCCCTCAAAACCCATCAAATCCCTAAATTTAGGTATAAGGAGGGAAAAGATAAATAGATAAACAAGAACAAAGAAGGACACGGGGGAGAGCACTCACCTTTATGGACATACAAAGCTGAGTTCTAGGGTTTGAATTCTCTGGTTTCTATTCCTCCTCTTCTTCTTTCTTTTCTCCTCATTCTCTCTACCTTCTTTCTTCTTCTATTTGTGACGGCTAAACCTAATTCTCCTTCTCTATTCCCTTCTTATAACATGTGGGTGGGTATGTGGCTTAGTGGGCTTTAATCCTCTATTGGGCCCTAGATGCTCTTTTGGGTTGTACGATAATATTTTTACTAATTTATAATACTAAGGTATTAATAAGAATAATAAGAATAAGAATAATAAGAATAAGAATAATAATAACAACAACAATAATAATAATAACAATAAAAATAATAATAAAATAATAATAATAATAATAATAATAATAGGAAATATAATAACAATAACTCTTAAGACATCTTTTGTCTAATAACATATGAGAAGGGTTCTACAAAGAGCTACCTCGTGGTTTATTTCTAGTACTTGAAATTTGGGGTGTTATAGATCCTAATGTACTCCTACAAAAATTTTATCATTTTGTTATGCATTTATGCATATATTTTTTAACTAATTAATTTATATATAGATTTTAATGTGTAAAAAATAAGAAAAGAGTAACGATTTGCCTACAATTTTTTAAGATTTCAAATTTTAAATATCATGTAAAAATTAAAACAGATATTTTTAATGAAATTTCACTTTCTGTCATTTAATTAAATTTAAACTAATTACTTAAAACAAAATCCAAATTTTATTAGATAAAAGAAAACATTCAATAAAATAATAAGCAAGAGAAGAATAAATTTATGTTAAAATTATTATAACAATGAATTGAAAAGTACAAAAATTATAATAAAGCATAATTTTTTCCACTAATTCGTTAGTACTTTTATTAAATGGAATGATACAGAGCATGAATGAAATAAAAAGGATATTTTACTCTAACGTATTTGCTGATTTACATTTCTATAAAATTTAGGGTTTTTTATGGCCTTTTTAATCCTTTTATATAATAATAAACACGTGATGTGGAAGTTTAAAATTTACCCAAACTATAATAGCAGTGTTGGAATTTTTGGCTTGCTTATACCGTGTTGCAAACGTATGCAAGACTGAGACACCACTCAAGACTTTTTTATAAATCTTGGTGTGTTTGGTAAAAAGAAAAGAAATAAATAAAAAGAAAGGAAAGAAGAGAAGAGAAGAGAAGAGAAGAGAAATAGATAAAAAATAAAGTAAAAATAAGATTGTTTGGTTAAAGAAAAATAAAAAAAATTACTTTTTGAAATTATTTTTATTATTATTGATAATATTTATTTTTATTATTAATATTATTATTTATCATTATTATTATTATTATACAAAAGAGGTGGGGGCGAGGGGCGAGGGGCGGGGGCACAAAAATCGACTAGGATGGGGGAGGAGAACTGTGTTTGGGGCCAGGCGGGGGGGGGGGGGGGTGCTTATTTCTTTCTTTTTCTTATCATATCAAAATGAAAATTACTATGTATAAGCTATATCTAATTTTTTAAAAATTTCTTTCTACTTTTCTCTTTCTAAACAACTTACTTCTATCTTCTTCCATTCTATTTTTCTCTTATCAAACACACCTTAGGATTTTTAATAATTTTTTAATCCTTTCATATATAGAATAACAAACACGTGATGTGGAAGTTTGAAATTTACCCCAACAATCGTAGCAATATTGGAAATTTTTGCTGGCTTACACCGTGTTGCAAACGTGTGCAAGACTGAGACACCACTGATGACTTGCATTGACGCGACTGATTGGTAGATTTGGTATGATATTTTCTATCTCACTTTGCTTTCGTAGTCTGAATGACCGAGTCTATGATTGGATTAAAGCTTGATAAGTAATTTTTATCCGAGGTTGCACTGTAGCTCCTGTCACTAGAGATGGAATTACGTCATAAATTGTTTGACAGAGGCTTACGATAAATTAAGTTGGATTAGACATTTTTGTTAAATATGAAATAAATTTTTAGGTAAGTTAATAAGTCACGCTTTTTAAAAAGTTAGATTAAGCCTAAAAAAAGTCTATAACAAATAGTAGGTTAGGTTTGGGCCTTAATTTTTTAAATAGGTTACACTTATTTAAACAAAGTTTTGTTTGATCCAATTTATTTTCAACCCTATCTGTCATGCTATAGTACAAGCAGCACCTTTTTATATATTATTATTATTTTTATTATTATTATTAATCATTATATATTATATATAATATTAAACAAACATTATAATCAATAGTTAAATAATTATCTCTTAATAATAATAATAAAATAATATTATAATAAATATCATAATAAATTATAATAATGTATTATAATAAATTATAATATTGTAACTAATACGTTATATTTTATACACTTGTTAATTAATTAATATATATCTATATATAATATTAAATTAATACTATAATAAATATTTAAAATATCATAAACATATTTAAAATAATAATAATGTTAATTAATATGTATAATATAAAAATGATATATATTAACCTTGTAATTTTCAAGCAAATATAAAATAAATAAAAATAACACTATAACTGATATAAATATTACTAATAAAATATAAAAAATTAAAAATACTACTAAACTAATAATATTATCTTAAGAAAAATAAAAAAATAACTATGGTAAAAATATAATAATTTAAAATCTATGGGTGTTTAAATCCAATCCAATCCAATCCAAAAAAAACATGTAAACTAATCCAAAAAATTGAAAACCAAAGAAATTTGTTTTTCGGTATTTTTTGGACCATTCTTTTGCATAACCCATCAGTTCAAATTGCTTGATAGTTGGTGTTTGCAAAATCAAATTGATCAAATCCAAACCGATATTTTTCTAATATACATATGTTATTGTGCATTTTATATGTTACTTCTATATGTTTTATTATGCTTTTACTATTTCACCGATATTTTTATCATGTTTTTTTTTTTTCATGTATCCAACCAATGTAATAGAACTATAAATAAGCTTTAATTTTGAATACACATGTTCCTCCTTCCTTAGGAACAAAAAATTCTTGTTGTTGGATAATTAATCAATTGATTGGCAGATTTCTTTTTATGCTTATTTTAAAAATAATTTTCAATATTTGTAAAATAATAAGAAATTAAAATATCGATAAGAATGTGCAGGTAAAAATTGAATCATTCAATATAATCCAAACTGCATTTTATCAATTTGGATTGGATCAAATTTTGTTAAGAAAATAATTCAAAGCAAACTGTTAGTTGTTTTAATCTTTGGATCAAATGACTTTTTGCGTCAAAACCGATCTAAACTGATCAGCAAACACTCTTACCAAAACCTAAAATATTAGAAAATTAATATTATAACAAGGAAAACAAACATAATAATAAATCAAAGATAATAATAAATTGTTATTATAATAATAAGAATAATAAAATGATACTAACCCCAAGGGGTTGGTCAAGTGGAGCAAAACAGGGTTTTACATTTGTCAGGATGCGGTTCGAGCCTCCACTCGTCTTTTTTGGGTAGGGTAAATGTAAATACCTCTGTGGTGCTCTTTGAGCTTGGAGGCTTTATTTGCCTTGGACTAAGGCACCATCCTTTCTCTTTAAATTTTGTTAATAAAAAAAAGAGAATAATAAAATGATATTATAAAAATGAATATTTAAAATATTACTTAAAGATATAAGGTTTTCTAAATTGTCAAGAAGAATATACAAATAAATTATCTAAATTAAAGTACATCAACTTTATTGTATAAGGTATGAAAATTAAAAGTTTTAGAAATTAAATTGAAATTGAAATTAATTAAGATTAAAAATATTAAAATTTAAATTAACTAGAATAGAAAAATAATTATCTCTTAATTATACCTAAATAATATTATAATAAATATTTAAAATATCATAAACATATTTAAAATCTATAACTATAATAAGATAATATCTTCTTTTTGTCTCTATTTTTTTATTGGATTACTATATCTTTTAATTACTTTCTGAATTATCTATTACTTTATCTTTTAACTACATTTTAAATTACCTATTACACACCCTTTATTTTATTTTTTAAATCAAGAGAAACATGAAGTGACATTCTTTCTCTTAATAATAATAAAAATGTTCATTAATATTTATAATATATATACATATATATTAATATTATCTCTTAATAATGATAAAATAATATTATAATAAATAATTAAAATATCATAAAGATATTTAAAATAATAATAAAATGTTGATTAATATTTATAATACAAAAATTATATATATATATATATATATATATATATATATATATATTATAATATTCATGTTATAATATTCAAACAAATGTAAAGTAAATAAAATAACACTAATAATGAATATGAACAATAGTAATAAAAAAAAATAGCAAACTAAAACTATAATCTTAAAAAAATAAAATATAATAGTCTCAAATCTAAAATAGTAAAAAAAAATAGTATTATAAAAAGAAAAATAAACATAATAAAAAAAATACATAATAGTAAATTGTTATTATAATAATAACAATAATAAAATAATATTATAAAAATGAAACATTTTAAAATATTACTTAAAAGTACAAGGTTTTATAAAGTGACAAGAAAAATATAAAAATAAATTATTTAAATCAAAATACATCAACTTTATTCTATAATGAGTGACAATTAAAATTTCAGAATGTAAATTTAAATTAAGATTAAAATAATCGTGAAATTTAAATTATCTAGAATAGAAAAAATATTATCTCCTAACAACAGTAGAATAATATTATAATAAATATTTAAAATATCATAAAGATATTTAAAAATATTAATAAAAATGTATATATATATATATATATATATATATATTAATATTATCATCTTAAAAAAAATGTAAATTAATTAAAAATAACACTGATAACAAATATAAATAATACTTATAAAATAAAAAAAAATATAATAGTAAAATAATACTATAATCTTAAGAAAAATATAACAAAATGTTTCTAGAGTAATAATATAATAATATTCTAAGATCTAAAATAGTAGAAAATAATATTATAAAAAATAAACCTAATAAAAAAATTACACATACCAATACAGCGTTATAATATTAAAAAATAATAAAATAAAATAATAAAATGAAAAATTTTAAATACTACAAAAATAAATATTTATACCCTTGCATCGCCCATATAAATATTGACTCCACCATATTGATTATTGAGCGAATGACTCAATATAGTGGAGTAGGCGTCATCTTTCGCGATTGGACACGCCTCATCCGTCCCTACTATTTGAACCAAAAATTCCAAAAACGGCGAAGGCAATTTCTTTCAGGTGGGCCATGCAGTTGATTTTCAGGGAAAATGAAACGGATTGCTATCAATTAGTCCAGTGGAGGAAGTTGAAAAAAACAATTGGTAGAGGCTATTTTCAACGAATATCTGAAGTTCATACTTGACAGAAGAGGTTGCTCATCAGGTGAACCTACCGGTACTTGACGATGTGATTGGTTTTCAGATAAAATAAATTATCCAGCTTTCTCTTCTACTCCTCTATTCACGGGGAGTGCTTTATTTTTCAGCTTCGAAGTCTTTGTTTAAAGATTTTCACGTATCTAATGCATGAGACTCACTCTTTTAATTACATAATTTATTATTCTGCAATTTAGTAAAAATTATAAAATTGTGTGGGTTTTACACTTTTACCTCTTATTTAATTAATGTCACTCTTAATTTTATAATTTTTAATAAATTTTAACTAATTATAGAGAGAGTATTAGAAAAAATATTTTAGAAAGTGTGTTGTTAGTACTCTTTCTATGAATATTTGGAAATTTACTTAGTGATTGTTTGGATTGAGTAATTGAAAATTTAAAGTTTTAGAGAATTTAATTGGATCAAATAAATTTTCTTCATTCTTAAAATCTTTTATTTGTACAGGTTAACTAAATTTCCTTTATTTTAAATTTTTTTAAGTATAATTAAATTCTTTTTACTTTAAAAATATTTTTGTTTATAATAATTTCTAATAAATTCAAATGACATCTGACTGTGAAGAATTGGTCTTAGCTCACCTTAATCTATAACAAACTTCAGCTATATAAACAAGAATTTATACATATAATAGCTTTGTGTTGAAAATAATTTTTAAAATAAAATGTGAGAATATAAATATTGAAGTTACATGGGCATAATCAACAAAAGAGAATTGATTAGGACTTAGTTTTTCATAAGGTGACAAATTATAGTTTAACTATGCTTCGAGTTACATTATCTTTTACGAAAGATTTGTGAGAAATGAAAAAAAAAGTGTAATCTATTTGTAAAAAGAATGCTAAAACACATTTTCTAGCATATTTTTTAATACAATTTTTATTGTTAGATAAATTAAAATTAATGTAAATTTACTAACATTATATTGGTCTGAGTGGAACCGGACTTGAATTTCTTAAGTAAGGTATGAGGTTTGAGCTATGTATATGAGACAAATGTGGTTGGAAGGGGAACTTCAGGTGACCAGCCAGATTTGGTGGAAAAAATTAGTTATTAACAAAACTAATGGATACATCGCACTTGTAACATAGTTACAAAAAAAAAACAAAATCATTAAATAATTTTGATCTTGTTACATATTGAATGAATTATGAATTTCCCTCTATAATAAAGTGGTTATTAAAGCATGTAATACTAATGATTCTCATCCTACACTCATGGTTTTGAATTTAATATCCTCGACTCAACACTCGTAAATAAGAATTTATTTAGTTAATTTGTAGTGTGGATGTAAGGAGAATTATTTCACAATTGTTTACCGATCCATATCAAGTAATAGTATTGGAACAAATAAACTATATATTCTTTCGGTTTCCAAATAATTGTCGTTTCACGCAAATTGTTTATAACTTTTAAAAACCTAAAAGCATTAATTGTTTTCTTTCAATTTGAATCTTGCCTCATACTACTTTTATGAAATTGAATGATATTGTCATATTGATAGACATTATTTCCAGGTTTACATTTCTATAAATTTAGGGTTTTAATCCTTTTATATATTAAATAATAAAGGTATATTTGACCTAACCCTTTATTAAAAATAAAAACTATTTTAAAATTAAAACTCAAAATAAGAAATTTAAAAAATAAAGTAGAACTCTTTTAGTAATTTTATTAATTTTAAAACTCCTTTTAAAATAAAAGTTGTTTAGTAAATAAATTTAAAATTTAAAATTTATTTAAAATCAATTGCCTCATTTAATGGAAGAATATATTTATAAAAATATAAAATATTATGTAATATTAATTTAATTAACATAAGTTTATTTTAATGATAACAAAAATACATGAAAGTATCAAAATACATACATTTAAAAATTTTAATTTTAAAAATTATTTTAATTAATTAAAAATAATTTTAAAGTTGGTTTAAAAATAATTTATTATATATAATATTAATTAAAAAATTTAAATATTAATTACAAAAGATAAAATGTTTAAAAACTTCAATATCCAATAATAATTTTAGATGATAAAAAATTATTTATTTAAAAAGATTCAATAATGTCAAATTAAATTAAAAATATTTAATAAACAATCCAAAAATTATTTAATAAATATATTATTGTAATTAAGAAGTCAAGAACTTATTACAAATTAAAAAGTTAAAAAAATTCTAAAATCTAAATTAAATTTAAAGAATAAAAATTATAAATATTTTGAAATATCAAAATTTTATTTAACTATATCATTTAATCATTTCAGTAATATTCTTTTATTTTATGTAATGAAAATTAGAAAAAAAATAAAAATAACTAATATTTTTTAATTTTCTAAAATAAATAATGCAAAGTAAATTTAAACCTCAAAATAAATAAATGTAATTTACAATTAACTAAAATCTATTATAATTATTTATTGACAAATTCGAAGAAGCACTCAAATTGAGAAGTCTATGAAAATTTTAAAGAATTGGTATTTTAGATTGAATTAGGATTTGTTCTAGAGCGGTGTTGGGCCTTGATTGTTGCCCTCTTGACTGATGCTCGATCCATTATTTAGGCTGACTAGTCTAACCCACTCATTTATGGCTGAGTGCGAGTCACCTGATATTCTTTCATTTTGCGTGGAACCTAAAGCCTATGACCATCCCGCTATGATAACCACTTGTCTGAAGCACACATGCATCATAACAAACTACCATGGGTTAACGATATTTCCTACTAACAAAAAGCTACATGAAGGGCCTTATGCCCCCAAGTATGATTCAAAGCTTTATTTTCACTCACACTCACCTCATTCCTAATCTCACTTGAGCGTCGAAGTACTTGTAGGTGGCTCCCATTGTCTTGTTCTGTTTTGTACTGACGATCAAAAATTGCCTCCTTCATGCCAGAAGCCTTGTTGCAGCTCTTACTCGAACATTGTTGTCATGCGAACAGAGCAGCGTATCAAGATGAACTTTGACAAGTGTTAGGCAATTTTGGACACAAAGAGCCCACAAAACATCAAGGGTTATGATAGTTCATAGGTTAGATAGCCTCCTTCATGCAATTCATAGCCAAGTCGGCTCACATCTCTCTACTTTTCTTTCGATTTCTTAAGAAAAACAAGTTGTTTAAGTGGTCAGACGAGTGTGAATTAGCCTTTTAATACATGAAGAACTCCTTTTCTTTCCCACCAATCCTTACTAAGTTGGAACTAGGAAAAACCCTATACCTGTATTTGGCTATTGTAGAGGAGGTCGTAAGCGCAACTTTGATTTAGAAGACACATGAAGGGTAATATGTCCAATTTTGTAAAAAGTGATTCAAATAATCAAAAGTGAAAATTAAATTAAATTTATTTGTTTAAGATTTAATTAAATACGTTAGAGATTTAATTAAATATGTTAGATGAGGTGTGTGTATGTTTAAGTGTTGAAAGTATGTATGGAAAGTGTTTAGTGGACCTTAAGAGAGGTTAGTGAGGCTAAGAGTGTTTAATAAAATAGACTTTCCCTAAATGGGCTAGACCCATTAATCCTTGTTCACCCTAAACTAAGTTTAACCTAATAAGCTACAAGAGTCTCACAAATCCTCTGCCTTTCTACAGTGATTGTCGCCCTTCTCTCCCTCTCCCCTACCTCTCTTGATTTCTTTTAGGATCATAAAGAACTCTAGCTTTAGGGTTTAGTGTGGAATCTCTTCTCTTTTCCCCAAGATTGGTAGGAGACCAAGTAATTGAGCCCACACCTACATGAAATTCCTTTGTTTCTGATTCAATTGTATGTTGTTGTATTATAATTTAATTGTATTTCATGAATTTGGATTGAGAATTTGTGATGATTGGACCTTTTGAATTTTGTGACCATATGATGATATATGTTGAGATTTGACATTTATATGGTATTATGCTATTTGATGATGATGTTGGATGATGATAATTCAATCTGGGTTGATTTATGATGCTTTGGGGTGTGTGTGTGTGTGTGTGTATGGATTGGTGGTTGTTTTGTTAATTTTGGGGTTTTGTGCGTGTGCTTTCACTAAGCGAGCCTTGCTCTTGCTGAGTGAAGCTTCATGTCTATTTAGGATGAATGCTTATTGAGCGCATGATTCTTTGCTTAGCGAGAATCATATTTTCTAGAAAACTTGAAGGCATGGTAAGTGCCATGAATCTTCACTAAGTAAGGATTTATAGTTCTTGAGAGTGAGTAGAACATGATGACCATTGCTAAATGAGAACCTTTGTCCCTTAGCAAGTAAAGTCTAGAGTCTTGCTGAGAGAGGGAACACCCCACTAAGTGAGAGGTGTTTTGTCTAGTAGTAGCTTTGTGTTGAATGGCTTGCTAAGCAAAAGCCTTTTCGCTAAGTGCCACCTGCCTACAACACCTAAGACTTCTTGTGCAAAAATTAGTCAATGCTTCTTACTTATAACTCAAGTCTTTTCAACATTAAAATACAATTAGATATTGGTTTAGAATTAAATATAATAGATTTTTTGGATAGAAAAGTGTTGTCTTAAGTATTGAAAGAAGTTTTTTTATAAGAATTTATAGACATAGAACTTAGACTTAAATAGATTCATAGGTACCCTTAATAGTTTAGAGTTGTTGTAAATACGTGATCTTGAGGTACCTAGTGAGGACGAGATATGTTTTGGGATAGTGATTGCTTGATAAGAACCTTTATCTACAAAATAGAAATTGCTTGGTATGATTCCTATTCGGTAGAAGTTGCTTAGTAGGACTCCCAAGTACCCTATACCTACTGGACATAGAGATGCCTCTGGAAGAATCTTGTAGGGAAGAATTCTTTCTAAAACACGTCATAGTTCTTTAGACAGATGCCTATACTAAGGACACTTGGATTTTAGGAGATTGGGAAATAAGTAAGCAATAATGGGAATGTTCTTAGGACTTGACTTTTTAGGACAAAAATCTTTTAAGGGGGGTAGAATGTAATAGCCCAAATTTTAAGTATTAGAGATAAACTATAAGGAGACGTTGTTTAGGACTTCAATATTATGTTATTTGATAAAGGATACCTTAGTTGTTGTTGTTGTTATTATTATCTTAGTGCTATAAATTAGTAGGAATAAGATAATAGAACCTAAAGAAAGTATTTAGGACCCAACAAGGGACTAAGCCCAACAAGCTACAAACCTACCTAGGTTTTATAAGAAGGAAAGATAGAGAGAGGGACTTTAGGGTTAGCTGTTAGAAAATAGAAAAGAGAAGAAAAGAGAAGAGAAGAGGAAGAAGGAAGAGAAGGAGATTAGAGACCCAATTCCTAGAGATTATCTTCGTGGTCTTCCCAGGCGAGTGCTTCCCTCTACCCTCCCCAAGCCTTTACCTCCATTATTTATATTGATTCCCTGCTTCTTGCCTATCCTAATTATATTGTTAAGATTAGGGTTTTTGAATGGTTATGTTGGTTTTCTTGAGATGAATTTGATGTGAATTGATTGAACCTATGACTGTGGGTAAAATGAGATTATTGTGAGGGTTTAGGTTAACTTGAGGATTTCCCCTATTTTGGATAAAGAATTAAAGGATTAGGCTTAAATGAGAATGACCTAGATTGATAAGAAATCCTTGTTTTGGAGTAGAGTGGACATTAGGATAATAAGAATACGACCATGTGGAATTTTGGTAGTTTAAGGAGGCCTCAAAAAGCCTCGATGTTCGCAAATTAGGATATGCAATTTGCCAAGTGATGAGCACGTTCGTGCTTACCTCCTTGATAGCGTATGTCAACTTAATAGTCAAAAAATGCACAAAAAAATGATCGAATTAGACTTCATAATATTCATAAGAATTGTAACCCTAGATGTTAGCTGATTGATGACATTAGAATCACTTAAAAACAATGTCTAAAACTCAAGATATGCCTAAAATATAGCACCTATGTCTGGCTATTAGTGAGAAATAGCATGTCTAAATTTAAGTCAATTTCTATCCATGATTTAGGCTAAATCAGCTCATGATTTCTTCATGAAAGTTGTATATTTTCTTTTATCTTTTCATAGACACCAAGATCACCTCAAACGCATATCTGTAGCCCAAGTTATGACCCAAGAAAGGATGAAAGGTCAAAACGTATAAAAATCCAAAAATTAATTAAAAGTTTCATTAAAATCCAATTGAATCAAAACATGCAAAACTTAGCTAGGACAACAATATTAAGCCCTATAAACATGCAAATTAATCCAAATATTAAGCCATAATGAGCATTTAAAATTGGTTTACTTGTATAGTTATTGTGACTTGTGACATTATGTTATGAAATGTATGATATGACTTGATATTGTTGTGACGAGTGACCTAGCCTATGAGAGGTGAGAATGGGCTTAGGTGATATCTCTCATCTATGAGGGACCTCGCCTATGAGAGGCGAGAATGAGACTTACATGTTTATAAATAAAAGGTCTAGAGGGACACTTGTGTGCACTGTATGCATGAGACGTGCATCATGACATTTGATATGATTGTGTTGGCAGAAAGTATGTATGAATTTAGATGATAAAGGCCCTAAGGGGTTGTTTAACTCGACCTTAGGGGTGATTATACCTAGTGTGGTAACCCTAATGACTCATGCTGATCCCATAGAGTTAGGGCATACTTCGAAAGCTGAGGTAACCCTGACTAGTCACTAGAGAATATCAATCTAGTGTAGAGTTCTAAGTCGAAGGCATCAGTACGCTGATGGTGCTTCTTTATGGCTAGCAAGTCCTCCTAGATTACTTTCCTAAGTTAAAATTGGTACCACATGTGCATGAAGTAGAGATTGAGGAACATGGCATGCATATACATCTTGTTGTAATGTGATATGTTAAATCATGCTATATTGTGATTATGTGAAGTTTGTGTGCCTTTGTTCATGACTGATTGTTATATTGTGTATATGTTAAAACTGTAACGTGTTTTGTGATATGAATGGATGAAGTGTTAAGATTATGAGTAAGTGATCGTGTTACACGTGTGTGTTGTCCTTGTTTGATATAGAATAAGATGTGTGTCCAACTACTAGGCGTAAAATGTAAAGTATGTTTGTATCTTAAGTAAGAATAGATGTTTTTAATTGGGAATTCTGTTACTATCTTAAGGATATGTGAAAGGTCATACTTTAGAATAGTGTTATAAGGGTTCTGATAAATTGTGAATAAGAAATAGGAAAGGTAAGTTCCCACCCAAAGTATTAGGAAAGTGTTATTTTAGCAAGAGAAATATAATTATGTAGGTTAAGGTGAATGTTAAGAGTATACTAGAGTATTACTAGCCTTAGGTTTGACTATAGTGGACAACTCTAAGTATCAAGTGAAGAAGGGTAAACTCTAAATAAGAATATTTAGTCAGCTAGAGTAAGTTGTAGATAAAAAGCGTTAGTAGAGATGAAATATTAGAGAATAAATCAGTATATTAGTTGTGAGAATGAATTGGGAGTTAATAGGAGGCATTGACAATTGCAAGTTATATATCTGACCATAATTATGGAGATTCATTAGAGACCTAGGAAGAGTGAAGCCATGGGGGATAAGTAACAAAGGTTGTTTGGGTATAAGAGTCTAACATAGCCATAGAGTCCTTAGAGCACTCATTGAAACTTTTGTCTTATTCCTTTAAGTTTTTTTTTTCTCCAGGAACCAGATGAGGACATGTGCTGATGGAGCTTAGAGTCGCGTGCAAGAAGAATGTAGTAGCTTTAGTCTAAGTTTTGTATTTTTTTTTCTTATGTTTGTACGATATCCTTGGGTGATGGCTGAATTGTATTAGCCGTGTATATACTTTCTGAAATAGAAAAAACGCATAAGAAGGGGAGGTTGAATTGTGTGTTTAAAAACTTTTTCAAAATAAGTTGATCAGTATGAAAACATTTTCAAGCGTAGGGATAGAGAGAAGAAGAACACAGAAAGTTTTATACTGGTTCACTCAACTTGAGCTACGTCCAGTCCTTTCACCCAGAAGGTATTCACTAACCAACCTTAGGTTACAAGTATTGTTCGCGGCCTCTTCAGACTTTACAACGTAATCACCCTAGATTGCTTAACCCAAGTATTCTTTCATACTAAGCCTCTCTAGGCTTTCACAACACAACAAGTGTTTATACAAACGATATCAACTCATGTAGTGAGGATTTGAAAGATAAAGCTCAAGCACACTCTAAAGTTTTTGCTATCATCCACTGGACGCTTCTATTAATTGTTCAGAAGTAATTTGTTAACTAAGAATGTTTTACACCAGGCACTTATGTCTCTTATGATCTTCCTTGATACATATATAATCTTTAGAGAAAAGATCCGTTGTGAAGACTTGACTTCGTTATGCAAAGAAGGGTGTGCAAAGTATCCTTTCAGAGTGATCAAGTGCGGCAGCTTTTAGACTTGCACTAAAATGGAAGGTGCAGGATTGTGTTGGCGGTCTGCTTTTCTAAACATTCTTCATTCGTCTCAGTAGCTTGATAAGTTGACTTGCTTTATCTGATTTTGCTGCGCTTTTGCACTAGAATGATTCTGATGTTATTTAATGCTTCAAACAATTTGAACGTTAGATCACAAAAGTAGTAATATATTAGTTTCAAGAAAAACTAGCATAAATAAATTGGACGTTCAAAATAGAACTTAGCCATTTGAATATTTGTCAATGGAAGCTTGCATCAGATATTTGAATATGTTCTTCAGACGATCATCTTTATTAGATGATGTTCTTTAAGCACATCTATTGGACGGTCTTTTTTGACACGTCTGCTGGATGGTCTTCTTTGACACGTCTAATGGACAGTCTTCAAAGAGAAGTTTGTATGCTGTAAAGAGTTTAGTTCTTTGGCAGAAACTTGAACATTAATAAGTTTGTTATCTTCAAAACTTTGAGGGTCTAGACGCTTTTACGTCTTTGTTTCCAACACTTTCTTTATTCCTCTTGTATAAAAATCTGTTTATGTTTACGAGTAGCTTTCGCACAATGTTTTTATGCTTTAAAGTTTTCACGTTTATAGAAATCTAGGAAGAGTTACAATAATATCTTTTAGGTGTTATAGTATGAATCCTTATTGTATGTGTGCCTAGCATGTTTCCCTTTTCCCCATAATTGTTTGCTATTGTCTATCTTGCCTGCCATGATATTTGTATGTTTATGCCAGGTGGGGTTAGGATAAGGGTTTTGTACTTGTTAATGTTTATGCAAGATTAAGGGGTTAGGGTAGAGCATTTGATAATATTGTATGATTAGGGGGTCTAAGATAGGGACATTATGATGTTTAGGAATAATGTTCTTCCCTCCTTGTTTGTGTGCATGTGCTTTACCCATTTTTAAGGTTTAGTGAGTGTAACATCCTAAAATTACTTTATTGTTTAGTTATTATAAGGAAAATAATAATAATAATAAATAGTACTTAGTTATATAATTATTTAATCAATTAAAAGATTAAGTGGTTAAGATAAGAATTGTTAAAATTATTTTGCTTTTGCAAAATACAAAAGATAAAATAATAGATAATCAGATAAAATTAGATACCGCTAGTTGGGGAATCCACGTTGAAAAATAATAATAATAATAAGAGAAACAAACCTCAACAAAATCACGTTGGTGGGTAAACATACAAGGGATAGGTGGTTTCTTATCTTGGTGATACAGTCAGTTTTCTTCTTTGAAAAATGGGGAAGACAATAGACTGTTTGAGGATTGGAAACAAGAAAGAGATTGAGCCAACCTTGTTAACACAGTCAATAGAGAAAGCATCGAACAATTTTGTTCCAAGAGGTGAGTAGAACAACCTTTTTACAAAAACCTCCACGGTATAATTTTTGAAGGATGTATTTTGTGTTCTTGACATAACGAAATTATGATTAGTGACATGTTATGTATTATGGTTGAATTACCTTATTTGTATATTTTATATAGAACATTGTGGTGATATTTATCTTCCAATACGTAAATTGCTGTAACAGTGCTTGCTTTTCTTATGCACGAAATTAATATACTAGAGGGGAATAGATATATAATGATAAAGAAAAAGATCCGTGACGGTGAATGATTGAAATCGGCCAAAAAAAAAGGGGACATTTTCAAGTGTATACGTACAGATGCAATGAATTTCAATTTGAAATTCATGAATCAGTGTGTTCGTGTTTTGCATCTATATATATATATATATATATATTTATTTATTTATTTATTTATTTATTATTCTATATTAATAATCAATGTTTATGATGTTATCGTGTTGCTATGGCATGATCTTGAAAATTGTTAGTGATGTATGAAGTTTGAGGATCCAATTGATAGTCATTGGCATGACATATTTTTATTGTTATGAGAGTCAATCATTATCTTATGGGAAGGAATGACGCTGTACATCCTATTTCGGGAATAGGATGAGGATATCATCATTCGAGATGGGATATCTATTTATTGAACATATTTACATCGGGGATTAGATATGAGATGAGATACCTCCATCTTGGATGGGAAAGGCAGTGGGACGCCATTGCATGAATATGAGCTCATATACCTTAGTGAATTCGAGATTCATAGTGGGTCAAGGACTCACACTGGTTATGGGAACTAATTATAAAAATAAAATATTAAATATAAGTGAATTTGGGATTTACATTGATTTTAGGAATTGAGGAGTCAAGTAGGGTGATTCTGGGAATCACTAAGTAATGTATAGAGTCAAGTGTTTGGAATACAAATATTTGGGTATGAAAATTGTTGATTTCCTTTTTAATTATATGTTTGAACTAAATGTATTGTACTTGCTTTTAAAAAAAAAAAAGTCTTTTTATGAACTTATTTTGCAAGTACCATGGTTGTCTTTTTTCGGTTACCGCACCGGCTAAGAACAACACTGTTTGCGAATTATTTTAGAACTTGTTTTATCACTGGGATTATTATCTCATTAAAAGTGTTGTTTTCAGAGCACGAGGGTGAAGTTGCAAGGACGAAGGAAGCCTGAAGTTGTAGTTTTTTTTTTCTTTTGGTTATATTTTAGCTTGGTTAGTTTCTTTCTAGATTAAAGGACCAGTGCGACTAGTTTGGATGTTCCTTTTATTACTTTTCTTATTTTGTACATGCCCGGATTTGAGAACAATGTTTTTCTTTTCCTTATATAAAGATTATAAATATTGTTTTTTTTTTGCATTATTGAGGTATTACTTTAGGTAGTTTCATCTCTTAAATTTCACTTTCGTAATTATTTAAGATTATGTTTAATGTGGGTTATTGTTGTAACGAAGGGTGTTACATTTTTGGTACCAGAGCGGTTCAATCCTAAATTGGACTGTGGTAGTGGGTGATTTTTTTTTCTCTTTCTTCCCTAAATTAAATTATGAGCACACTGGATTACTTATTAGAGTTATAAATGTTGCATGCTATTCTTTAGATATTGAACTTGATCGACCGAATGTTTGATTGGTGGTGTGTAGATTTATGACGACTAATAGGCGAGGGGTAAAAGATGCACTTGCAGCAGCTTTGGATCGAATGGCTAGAGTTATGCAATAGCAGACGGAGGCTATCCGTCAGATGGGGGGTAATGGAAGTGGAGCCGTCGCTGGAGCGATAGCACCTTAAAACCCTCAGTATGTGGGTTTATCTGAATTTCATAGGAACGATCCACCACCTTTTCGTGGCAACTCAGATCCTATGGTAGTAGAGGAATGACTTCAAAAACTAGAGAAAATTTTTAGAGTCATGTGGTGTGATGATGCACAGAAGGTGGACTTTGCCACTTACATGCTAGAGTTTGACGCTGAGCACTGGTGGAATTGTGCTAAAGGTGGGTTGGAAGCTCAAGGAGCTCATATCACTTTGGACAAGTTTAAGGAAGTCTTCCTAGAGAAGTACTTTCCTCACAGTGTCCATATTCAGAAGGAGATGAGTTCCTTCAACTTCGTCAGGGAGAGATGACTGTGGTTGAGTATGTAGCTAAGTTCAAGAGCTTGGCAAGGTTTTCTCATTATTTGAGGGATAATCCTCAAGATGAATGGAAAGCTATCAAGTTTGAGCAGGGCTTGAAACCAGAATTACAGAATTTCATTGGCATCCTGGAGATTAGAGACTATCCCACTTTGGTGAATAAGTGTCGGGTAGCAGAGCAGAGGATGCTAGCAGTGATTGTAACACTCTGTTTCTCCTAATGCATGATTAAGTGTTTTAATAACTAAAAGAAAGGACTTAGATATGTAATCTAGGTGATTAAAAGGAAGAAATGAATTGTTGTTGTGTATGGTTTGTTGTATGTGGTGAAAGTGGTGAATTATCTGTTTGAATTCAGGTTTGATTTTAGGGGATTTGAGATATGTGCTTGAGCCAATCTAGATATGTTGTGAGAGTGATTTTGGGCTTTTGAGAGAAAACGGTTGAGTTAAATCAGTTTTGGGATAAGAGCAGTGGTTTGGTGAGATTTAGGCCTCAATTGGCCAAAAGTCCGTGTGAGAGCTCTGGGGAGCTTGGATATAAAAGGAGGAAGGGGGGGGGGGGGGGGGGGAGGAACCCTCATTCTCCTTCTCTCTCTTCAGTTTCTCTCTCTTCTCTTCAGCTTTCTATTTCTCTCTAGATTTCTCGAGTAGTTAAGGGTGTCAAAGGTTTCTCAGGCCTGATTTCATGTCCTTGAGTTGCGGAGGGTAGATTTCTTGGAAGATTGGCTCAAGAGTTCTCTTCTCTCATATTCTCATCTTCTCAACTTTCAAATTTGGAAGCTTTTGAGGTAAAGGAAGCTTACTATTGCTTGATTTCTTGTTTGTGATAATTGATGTGTTGATTTCTTGCCTTGGAATAGATTGTTTTTGGTGGATTTGTTCATTTGGGGAAAATGGGTTTTAAGAAGGGATTTTGAGATTTGAGGTTGTTTTGTGGTTAAAATTGTTGTATAATCGGTTAAAAGTGCATTAAAAGTATTTACAATTGATTTGGAATGATTGTATAGCAATTAGAACTCATGGGATTGAAGAATCGAAGTCTAGATACCCTGTTTGCAATGTAGGTGACGTCCCTTCTCGCTGGGCGATGTTCTACTCAAGCCCAGAATGGGATCCCTGGAAGAATGTTGCCAGGCGGCGATTCTGTCCTGCCGAGCAGTAGTGATGTGTCGTCGGGCGGGATATTAAAAAAAATATAATGCAATAAAAATAATGCGATTTTGATTGGGTGAGATTTGGATTCAAGTAAAAATGTGAAAGGTAGTTGATTGCCTTGGATTTGATGTGTAGGGATAATCCTTTGAAATATTAGAAAAATGTTTAGATTTAAAAGAAGGTTAAATTCTTATGGTATGCTTGATTTTGAGGATATTTATGTTGTTATAAATTAATGCTTGTGAGTGATGTTATTGGTGGCTTGCGATGTTGTTGACGGTGTTATTGTGTTGTTATAATGTTGTGGAGTTGTTTATATAAATTGTTGGAAAGAGGTAGTCGGGTGGAAGGTTGCCTCAGTAGGAACCTCTACTAGTTGTAAAATGTTATGATAATGAAATATATTACCTGTTAACCATGCAAGAGGCTAGATTAGGCCTGTATGGAGTTGGTAGTGACTGTTGGACTACAGGTGGTGCTGAGTAGGCCACGTGGTGATATGTTGATACATACATACATGTATATACATATACATGTATATCTATATATATAGATATAGATATTGATGAATGATTTTGGTTAAATTGCTTGTTGTGGTGATACATGTATTGGCATTCATATGTGGTTGATTAAGGTTGTATGGGCCTCATGCCGTATGTGGGCAGGCATAGAAGTTGGGGGTGAACGGAGCTGCGGCTCAACCGGGCCTCCAACCTAGTGCTTGTATAGGAAGTGGGGTCTGAAAGATGGGCCTAGGGGATAAGTGGATGGATAATCCCGCAGTGGGGTCAAGGTATTGTAGGCCTTGTGTCGCGGTATACCACCACCCACATACACTTATCTTGACAACCAAAAGCTTATCCAACTGATTAGAGTTTAGCAATCCTTGAATGGTGCTAGGAAGGCCATGGTAGGGGATAAGACCTGGCTGATTGCCCAATATGTAGAAATCTCTCGAGAATAGTGTCTTCATGCATTAGTATAGTGATTGCTATCATTAAGGAAGAATGTGACTATATATCATGAAATTTTATTTGAATTTTTATATATAAATGAAGTTTTCATCTGTAACTAATGATGTTGGTGGTGGTAATGGTAGTGTTGTCGTTGTTGTTATGATTACTTAGTAATTGTGATTGTTTATTGTCGTGGTTGTTATTATGGTTGGAGATGGTGGTAGAGGTGTAGATGATGCCTTATTGTTGATGTTGTTTCTATTTTCTATTTGATTATTAATATGGAATGAGGAGATTTTTTCTATTATTTTACTTTTAAAATATACGTTTTATTATTCAAGTAAGCTTACCCTTGCATTGTTTGTACTTGTGGTTCATGTCTGTGATGATCACATCGTTTGGCATGGAAGCAGAGGGAGAGGTGTCTGTAGATCCAGCTTCTCAAAGCTGATGGAGGGGGTCTTAGATGAAGACTTTTGGAGACCTTTTTGGGTGGAGCTCTTCTGGAAACTCCTTTCTTTTGTTTTGGTTTCAATGTAAAATTGTTATATAGTTGACCAGCTATATGAAGTTATGTTATTGTATTGTAACCTTAATCGAATATGATATCTTTGGATTTGTATAAATTTTATGGTTATGAATGGTGATATAATCAGGTGTTGTTAATGATTAAATTTATGGTCAAAAGATGAGGAATGTGAGTAGTACTGTAGCGGCAGTGGGTCGTTACAGTGATGGTAGAAAAGCCTAAGGAAAAGACTAGCTTTTATGGGAAAAAGTTTGAGAACAAGGAGGGAAAGTTCCAAAAACAGTTGCGACCTGTGTCCACCATCAACAAAGGGAAACAAGTGCAAGGAGTTCAGATTAATAGAGGCATTGGGTGTTATAGGTGTGGCTTGATTTATGGAGATCGCCCATGTCTAGCAGTGCAGACCACTTGCTACAAGTGTGGAAAGGTGGGACATTATGCCAGGAAGTGCATGACTGGAGGACAATCCCAACCAAGGCCACAAAACCAAGGGAGAGTCTTTACACTCCAAGGGGAAAAGGTGAAGGAGTCTAATGATTTGATTCAGGGTAAGGGTTTTATTAAAGGAAAAGAAATAATTATATTGTTTGATTCAGGAGCTGCCCATTCATTCATATCTCATAATTGTGGGAAAAATCTATCTTTGTTTGTTTCTAAATTGCCATTTGATTTGAGTGTTGTTACTCCTGCAAAGGAAAAACTTGTCACTTTTATTGCTTGCTTGAATTGTCCTTTAGTGTATCAAGATGTGTCTTACTTTGTTGATCTTATATGCTTGCCTATGTTTGGGTTGGATGTCATACTTGGTATGGATTGGTTGTCTTCAAATCATGCTATTATAAATTGTTCTGATAAAACTATTTTCATTGCTACACAACCAATGTCAATTGACTTTTCTGTGTCTGATTCTATTGTTTCTGTTGGTGTTTGTCTTAAGTGCTTAGTTGAGGGAGCTGATAAATCTATATTTATGTAGATTTATAGAGCAAGTTCACATGATTTTTGCATTAACTCTTTGGAAATTTGTGAGAAAATAGACCATTAAAGAAGGATTTCATGTGATGTGTGTTTTTAAGCTTTTTATTTAAAATTACATGAATTGCCTTAATTTTGTTGAATCTTATGTAGGAAGTTAGTTGAGCAAAGAAAAGAAATCTAGTCCATAGGTATAGAGGAGTATTATGCTTATCAAAGTGGATTTAAAAGAAGCCTATAAGCACAAGAATGGGCCAAAAAAGAGACTTGAAGAACAAAACGGAGTGCACAAGGTTGCACTCGCCCGACGGGCCTTGTAGGCCGCCCGGCGGGACTTGCCCCAGAGGTATTCTGCTCGGCGGGTTGGATACCCCGCCCGGCGTCAAAGCGAATCGCATTCCGAAAAACCACCCAACGAGTTTCCAACCTTGTTGGGTGGGTCCGAGATCCAAGTTTTAATTTCATTTTAATTTTTAATGGGCCTAAATTGTACGGAATGGATCGGGGTTAAGCCTTCTACTCCAAAATTCTAAAATTATATAACAAATAGCAAGGATCAAAGCACAAGAGGGGCATCTTTATCTTATCTCTATTTTCTTCCCTCTTTTCCTTTTTGTCTTTGGCTTTTGGAGAAGGATTCTTGAAGGGCAATAAGATACTCAGAGTTAGAGACTGGAGAAAAACCTTTTCTTGTAAAAGATTTCTTTTTCTCTTTCCTTTGATGTATCTCTTTGAAATTATTGTTTATCTTCTTGCTATGAGTAGCTAAATTCCTTGTTAGGGTTGTGGTGTACTTAGTGTTTGGAACCCCTAAATGCTTAATTTTAATTGGATTCTTGTTTCTATTCAATCAATTAGATTACTCTACTGTTTTTATTTTTTTACTTGGAATTGATCATGTCTTGTATGCTTTGAATCGATTAATTGAACGGCGGCCGTATCGCAATTAATTGGTAAACGTGTAGGGTAATCAAATTAGGTTTTATCGTATGATCAACCTTCATTCCTAATTTCCAATTAGATTAATTAATTAATTAATTCCCTTTTTGTTCTTCATGCCTTCCTAGGGTTTTAATATCTCATATGATCAATTGGGAAATTAACTTAGAAAAGACGATTGCAATTTATGACCAACAATTGACAATAAAATGCGTAGAAAAATATTGGTGATTGACGAATAGTACGAGGTTCAGTTAGAATTAAATGTGAAGGAACTTAAAAGCACGAAGGAAACCACAACCCTAAGCCTATTTTTCTCTGAATTTTTCTCTACTTGCCATTGTTTGTTTTACAATTCCTATTTCACGTTTATCATTATTGAATCAACCCACTACCTATTTAGATTCACCTAAACAATATAGGATATCTGGAAACTAGTAATCGCTATTGAGTCCTTTGGGTTCGATATCTAGACTCACGTCCTTTTGTTATTACTGTGATAAGGGTACGCTTGCCCTCGAGCGTATTTTTAGCGCATCAAGTTTCTGGCGCCGTTGCCGGGGACTAATTATGCGATTTTAGGAAAAAGTGATTCTCGTTGATTTAGGCATTTTACTCTTTTTTATTTTATTTTTTATTTTTTTTCCTTCATTTTCTATTTCGCAAGATTTCTCTAGTTTTTTTTTTTGTTGTTGTTGTTTATGCTAACCAGCTTTAAAAGGTTTGTCTTACAGTTTGATTCTGATATTGAAAAAACAGCTTGCTGGTTAAGGAAGGAGCATTGGACAAAAGGCATTATGGCAGAGCAACCACGGAGGACCTTGTAGGACTATTTAGCTCCTACCATTGGTGTGGCTGATAACATCTGACGCCCCACGATAGAGGCAAATAATTTTGAGCTCAAGCCTGCACTTCTCGCCACGGTGCAGAATTCTGGACAGTTTGGGGGCTTGCCTACTGAAGACCCCTTAGGCCACCTGAAGAAGTTTCTCAGAATCACCGACATCATGAAGTATAATGGTGTCACTCGATGCCATCAGGCTGGGGCTATTCTTGTTCTCTTTGACGGATAGGGCATTGGCCTGACTATCTTCATTGCCAAATGGGTCCATCACCACTTGGGACCAATGCACCGACAAGTTCCTCAAGAAGTATTTTCCTCCATCCAAGTTCAACAAGCTACAAAAGGACATTATGAATTTTGTCCAATTCGAACAAGAGTCCTTGTTTGAGGCCTAGGAGCAGTTCTAGGATTTACTTAGGCAATGCCCACACCATGGCTTCCCAACGGGGCAACTAATTCAAATCTTCTACGGGGGGATTTTAGTCCAAAATAGGACTAGCATTGATGCATCCTATGGAGGAACCATTTGGAAAAAGTCACCTGATGAGGCCTTTGGTATCATTGAAGATATGGCCTCTAACAATTACCATGCTTCCTCTGGAGGCAGGCACATTCTGAAGAGACCTGTGGGAGCTTATCACGTTGAGTTTAGCACATCTGTAAACTATAAACTTGACACTATCACTAAGCAGCTAGAGATACTTATGTAGGCACAAACTTGTCTCCTATCTCCACCACCTCCCTCTCTCGTATGTGATCAGTGTGGAATGACTGGGCATGAAGGAAAAGACTGCCAAATGAGCAATTTCTTTACTAAAGCTATTGAGGAAGCTAATTATGCAGGCAGTTCAAATAGGAACCAAGGAGATCCTTACTCCTCCATTTATAAACCAGCATGGAGGAACCACCCTAACTTTTCATGGGGTGGACAACAAAAAGGACAAAATACCAATCAAAATATCTACAGACCCCCACACATGCAAAACCAGGGTCTAAGATAGGAAGAGAGGAGGCCCAGCCTGCAAGACACCATGATGCAATATATGGCCAAGACTAATGATCGGTTCAAGTCCTTGGAGACACATATAGCAAACTTGACTAATTTGTTATCTTAAAGAGCTCAAGGTTCTTTACCCACTCAAACTGAGCCTAACCAAAGGGAAGATGTAAAGGCCATTACTTTTAAGAGTGGGAAAGAATTGGAAGGCCAACCAAAAAGGAGAAGCAAGCACCACCACAGAAAGAAGATGAGACTCTCATTAAGGAGAGCTTTGCTGAACAAGGAGAAAAAGGTACTATAGTTTTTAAGTCAACAAAGATAAGTGCTCCCTTTCCCTAAAGGTTGAGAGATGAGCAAAGAGATAAATAGTTTTCTAAATTTTTAAAAATTTTTAAGAAACTGCACATAAACATTTCCTTTATGGAGGTAATAGCTCAAATGCCTAAATATGCCAAATTTTTGAAAGAAATTATTTCAAAAAAAAAAAAAGATTAGAAGGCTTTGAGCTAGTGAAACTCAATGAGGAGTGTTCAGTTGTGGTACTTAAGAAGTTGCCCCCTAAGCTTAGGGACCTAGGTAGTTTCACAATTCCTTGCACTATAGGTAACTCATCTTTTAAGAGAGCATTGTGTGACTTGGGTGCTAGTATTAATCTGATGCCCTTCTCTGTTTTTAAGAAGTTGGGGATGCAAAAGCCCCAGCCTACTAACATATCTCTTCAGTTGAGTGACAGGTCTATAGCTCACCCTAAAGGAATAGTGGAAGATGTGTTAGTCAAGGTTGGCAAGTTCATTTTCCCTGCCGACTTTGTGGTACTAGATATGGAAGAGGATGAAGACATCCCAATTATCTTAGGACGACCTTTCCTCAATACAGGAGATGCCTTGATAGAAGTCTGGTAGGGGAAGTTGACCTTTAGACTTGATGAAGAGGAAGATGTTTTTAAAGTCTTAGACTCCTTGAAGAAGCCCTCCTCTTTTGCTTCCTGCAATTTTGTACAGGCTGAAGATATGACAGGCTTCAAAACGTTTAAGGGTTGCTACAAGCCAAACATATCAACCTCCTTGAAAATTAAACATTAGTGGATTCTGTCAAGCTCGCGGCGTTAAACAAGCGCTTCCAGGAGGCAACCTATGTTGATTATCTCATTTTATTTTCTTCCATTTTATTTTTTTTAGTTTTTTTTTTCTGCTTTTTCACTTGATTTGGTTGTTTAAGTACTTTTAGGGCATGTTCCAGAGATTTGCAACAACCGCAACAACATTTTGGACTTCTATCCCACTGGAGATGATACTGATGGCAGTTACTGATGGTTGCCTCTAGTTGTAAGGATTGGGTTGTACTCTAGACAAGTCTTTCCTTCTCTTTTTACTTTCTTATTGTTTGTCATGTATGTTGGTCTGTTGGACTGAACCATTATTTGTGTGCTGATGTGATGACTATGTGATGCCTTTACTTCATCTCTATTTTAGCATCATTATTGATTGTTGCCTACCACTGTGTGCTTTGTAAATTTAAGTTGTCACTCCACTTTGTATATCACTCACAATTTGATACACATGATCCTTCAGAGTATTGCCTGTTAACACTTGCTAGTCTTGAATCTGTTTGTGCTTTGTGGTTTCTTTATTCTCATCCTTGTGTGAGAATTGGGCCTAAATAGATTTTTTTTGTTCAGTGTGTTTTCTTCTTTGCATGTTATTTTCTTCAAAACTTGACTTGATTCTTATTTTTGTTACTTGCTTTGTTCACATACATATGATAGAGGCATATCTCTTTTCTTTGAGCCAAAGCCAAATATTAGCCACCCTATTTAATTATCCTTTGCTAGCCACCTTGAGCCTGATTCCCCCTGTTCTTTGAATTACCTCGTTATAAGCCTAAAAGTGAAAAATAATTTTGTCCCTCTTGATTGGAATTAAGGGATCTACTCTTACACACTACATGTGGTTGAGTTCTAAGTTAGTGGTTGCTTAAGGACAAGCAATGACTTAAGTTTGGGGTAGGGTATAGTAACATTAGGAGCTCAAGGATACATGCTTTTATTCTTTGCCAAGATAAAGGCTAAAAATGATGTGGTAGCTATACCTGTAGTGTGCGAATTCCAAGATGTTTTTCCCAAGGAAGTCTCTAGTTTACCTCCACATAAGTATGTTGAGTTTAGTATAGATCTTATGCCTGGCATTGGACCAGTGTCAGTAGCACCCTATAGAATGGCACCTTTAGAGTTGAGTGAGCTTAAGAAACAATTAGAGGAAATGTTGGAAAAAGGGTTCATTAGGTCCAGTGTGTCACCTTGGGGAGTGCCAGTACTCTTAGTGAAGAAAAGGGACGGAAGTATGAGGTTATGTGTAGATTATAGGCAATTGAATAAAGTGACTATCAAGATTAAGTATCCTTTGCCTAAGATAGATGACCTTTTAGATCAGTTGAGGGGGGCGTCAGTGTTCTCTAAGATGGACTTAAGGTCGGGGTATCACCAGATTAGAGTCAAGAGTGAGGACATCCCTAAGATAGCCTTTAGGACAAGGTGTGGACACTATCAGTATGTAGTAATGCCTTTTGGTGTGACTAATGCTCCAGCTGTATTCCTAGACTACATGAATCGAATTTTTAGACCATTCTTGGATAGCTTTGTGGTGGTGTTCATACATGATATCTTGATATACTCTAAGATATTGAAGGACCATGAGGAGCATTTGAGGGTAGTGTTGCAAACCTTGAGGGATGAACAGTTGTATGCTAAGCCAGAAAAGTGTGAATTTTGGCTTGACAAGGTGAAGTTTTTAGGACATACCATCTCTAGGAGGGGTGTAGTAATTGATTCTAGTAAGGTTGATGCAGTGCTTGGATGGAAGCAACCCAAGTCAATGACAGAAGTGAGGAGTTTCCTAGGACTGGCAGGTTAATATAGGAAGTTCATAGAGGGATTCTCTAGACTAGCTTTGCCTCTTACCAAGTTGACTAGGAAAGGAAAATCTTTTGAGTGGGATAAGGAGTGTGAAGAGAGTTTCCAGGAGCTTAAGAAGAGATTGGTTTCATCACTAGTCTTAACTATTCCAGACCCCTTAGTGAGCTTTGTGGTGTATTGTGATGCTTCTAAAAATGGTTTAGGATGTGTGTTGATGCAAGAGGGTAAGGTGGTAGCATATGCATCTAGGCAACTTAGGGTTTGTGAGGGAAATTATCCCACCCATGACCTTGAGTTGGCAGCTGTGGTGTTTGCCTTAAAGATTTGGAGGCATTATCTGTATAGTGCAAAATTTGAGGTTTTTAGTGACCATAAGAGCCTTAAATACTTGTTTGACCAAAAGAAGTTGAATATGAGACAAAGGAGGTGGATGGAGTTTCTTAAGGACCATGACTTTGAGTTAAGGTACCACCTAGGAAAGGCCAATGTAGTGGCTGATGCTTTTAGTAGAAAATCTTTACACATATCTAGCTTGATGGTGCGAGAGATGAACTTGATAGAAGAGTTTAAAGACATGAATTTGGATATGTCTTTGAATGCTGTGAGCTTAAAACTAAACAGGTTGGAGATTGGTAGTGACCTTAGAGACCTAAATAAGAAGGAGCAACTTTTAGACCAGGATTTGCAGTCTCTTGTGAACCAAGAGAGTTATACCTTATCTGCTGATGGTCTAGTGTTGTTTAAGGATAGGGTTGTAGTCCCTAAGGAGGGGAGTCTCAAGGGGAAAATCTTAGAGGAAGCTCATAAGGGAAAGTTCACCATACATCCAGGGATAACCAAGATGTACTAGGATTTAAAGATGTATTGGTGGCCAGGAATAAAGAAGGATGTGGCTAGTTTTGTAACTAGGTGTTTAGTATGCCAAAAGGTTAAGATAGAACACCAAAAACCTTCAGGCATGTTATAGCCTTTAGAAATTCCCGAGTGGAAATGGGAAAGAATTTCCATGGATTTTGTAATAGGGTTACCTAGGACTCGCTTGGGTCTAGATGCTATTTGGGTAATTGTGGATAGGTTGACTACGTCTTCCCACTTCCTTCCAATTAAAGCAACCTATAGTTTGGACAAGTTGGCAGACTTATACATCAGGGAGATAGTTAAGCTTCATGGCATACCCACCTCTATAGTGTCAGATAAAGACCCTAGATTTACCTCTAGATTTTGGAAGGCGTTCTAGCAGGCTTTTGGTTCTAGGTTGAGTTTTAGCATAGCTTATCATCCTCAAATGGATGGTCAATCAGAAAGGACCATTCAGACCCTTGAAGTCATGCTTAAGGTGTATGTTTTAGATGAGGGTGGTAGTTGGGATAGGTTCTTACCTCTTGTAAAGTTTGCGTATAACAACAGTTATCACGCTAGCATATGCATGACACCCTATTAAGCTCTTTATGGAAGGAAGTGTAGATCCCCTTTATGTTGGTGTGAGGTGAGAGAGAAGACACTGATAGGGCTAGATTTAGTTCAGGAAACCACAGAAAAGATCAGGTTGATTAGAGAGAGGATGCGCACTGCTCAAAGTAGGCAAAAGAGTTACGCTGATAAGAGGAGAAAGCTTTTAGAGTTTCAAGAAGGAGAACATGTATTCTTGAGAGTCACTCCTAAGACAAGGGTTGGGAGGTCAATGAAAGTCAAAAAGTTAAATCCTCGTTTCATGGGTCCTTTTCAAATTCTAAAGAGTCGGGCCTGTTGCATATCAATTGGCTTTTCCTCCACAGTTGTCAAACCTACATGATGTCTTCCATGTTTCTCATCTTTGAAAGTACATACATGATGTTTCACATGTAATGCTCCTGAGTCAATACAATTAAAAGCTAATTTGGTATTTAGGCCCAAACCTGTTCAAATCATTAACAAGAGCACCCGAACTTTAAGGAACAAGTTGATTCCGTTGGTGAAAGTGATTTGGGAAGGTTTGACTCCAGAAGAGGCTACATAGGAGCTTGAGGAGGATGTTATGTGTGAATATCCAGACCTCATTAATTGAGGTATGTAAATTCTTAATGTTGTTAACACACTGTATGTTAATTTGGAGAATAAGTTGGTGTTGATTTCAGGGACGAAATTCTCTAAGGAGGGGAGAAAATGTAACATTCTAAAATTACTTTATTATTTAGTTATTATAAGGGAAAAAAAATAATAATAAATAGTACTTAGTTATATAATTATTTAATCAATTAAAAAGATTAAGTGGTTAAGATAAGAATTGTTAAAATTATTTTGCTTTTGCAAAGTACAAAAGATAAAATAATAGATAATCAGATAAAATTAGATACCGCTAGTTGGGGAATCCACGTTGAGAAAAAAATAAATAAATAATAAGAGAAACAAACCTCAACAAAATCATGTTGGTGGGTAAACATACAAGGGATAGGCAGTTTCTTATCTTGGTGATAGAGTCAGTTTTCTTCTTTGAAAAATAGGGAAGACAATAGGCTGTTTGTGGATTGGAAATAAAAGAGAGATTGAGCCAACCTTGTTATCACAGTCAATAGAGAAAACATTAAACAATTTTGTTCCAAGAGGTGAGTAGAACAACCTTTTTACAAAAACCTCCACGGTATAATTTTTGAAGGATGTGTTTTGTGTTCTTAACATAACGAAATTATGATTATCGACATGTTATGTATTATGGTTGAATTACCTTATTTGTATATTTTATACAGAACGTTGTGGCGATATTTATCTTCCAATACGTGAATTGCTGTAACAGTGCTTGCTTTTCTTGTGCACAAAATTAATATACTAGAGGGGAATATATATATAATGATAAAGAAAAAGATCTGTGACAGTGAATGATTGAAATCGGCAAAAAAAAGGGGGGGCATTTCCAAGTGTCTACGTATAGATGCAATGAATTTCAATTTGAAATTCATGAATCAGTGTGTTCGTGTTTTGCATCTATATATATATATATATATATATATACATACATATATATTTATTTATTTATTTATGATTCTATATTAATAATCAATGTTTATGATGTTATCGTGTTGCTATGGCATGATCTTGAAAATTGTTAGTGATGTATGAAGTTTGAGAATCTAATTGATAGTCATTGGCATGGCATATTTTTATTATTATGAGAGTCAGTCATTTTCTTCTAGGAAGGAATGACGCTATACATCGTATTCCAGGACTAGGATGAAGATATCATCATCTGGGATTGGATATCTATTTATTGAACATATCTACATCGGGGATGAGATATGAGATGAGATACCTCCATCTTGGATGGGGAAGGTAGTGGGCCATTGCATGAATATGAGCTCATATACCTTAGTGAATCCGGGATTCATAGTGGATCAAGGACTCACATTGGTTCTAGGAACCAATTATAAAAAGAAAATATTAAATATAAGTGAATCTGGGATTCACATTAATTTTAGGAATTGAGGAGTCAAGTAGGGTGATTCTGGGAATCACTAAGTAATGTATAGAGTCAAGTGTTTGGAATACAAATATTTGGGTATGAAAATTGTTGATTTCCTTTTTAATTATATGTTTGAACTGAATGTTTTGTACTTGCTTTTTTTTAATAAAAAAGTCTTTTTATGAACTTATTTTGTAGGTACCATGGTTGTCTTTTTCCGGTTCCTGCACCAGCTGAGAACAACACTGTTTGCGAACTATTTTAGAACTTGTTTTATTCACTGGGATTATTATTTCATTAAAAGTGTTGTTTTCAGAGCATGAGGGCGAAGTTACAGGGATGGAGGAAGCCTGAAGTTGCAGTTTTTTTTCTTTTGGTTATATTTTAGCTTGGTTAGTTTCTTTCTAGATTAAAGGACTAGTGCGACTAATTTGGATGTTCCTTTTATTACTTTTCTTATTTTGTAGATGCTTGGATTTGAGAACAATATTTTTCTTTTCCTTATATAAAGATTATAAATATTGTTTTTTTTTCATTATTGAGGTATTACTTCAGGCAGTTTCATCTCTTAAATTTCACTTTTGTAATTATTTGAGATTATGTTTAATGTGGGTTATTGTTGTAACGAAGGGCATTATAGTGAGGGTTTCGACTAGATGTTTGCTTGTTGGGTTTAAAGAGGATGTTCTAATGTTTGGGAATTAGGAAATGGTAATATTGTATGTGTGGATATATTTTATTAACATTATTATTATTATTATTATGTGAACCTATGATTAATCTAATTTGTGATTGCTCGAGGGTAGATTGAGATAATGGTGAGGGGTTAGGTTTATTTGAGGGTTTCCCTACTTTGGATAAAGAATTAAAGGATTAGACTAAATTGAGAACGACTTAGATTGATAGGAAATCCTTATTTTGGAGTAGAATATGAGGCAATTAGACATTAAGATAGTAAGAACTTGGCCTTGTGGAGTTTTGATAGTTTAGGAGGGCCTTAGGAAGCCTCCATGCTCGTAAATCATGATTTTGTGATCTATCGAGTGATGAGCATACTAGTGCTTACCTTCCTGATAGAAAATGTCAACTTTGTTGGCAAAAACAATTAGGAAGATAATCAAATTAGGCTTTGTGTCTTCATAAGAATTGTATCCCTGTATGTAAGCTAACTAATGGCTCTAGAATCACCTAAAAATAATGTCTAAAATCCAAGATATGCCCAAAATACCACAACTATGTTAGGTTGTTAGTGGGAAACAAAGTCTCCAACTTTAAGTCCAATTTTATCCATGATCTAGGCCAAATCAGCTCACAACTTCTTATGAAATTATATATTTTCTTTTGTCTTTCTATAGACACCAAGATCACTTAAAACGCATCTTCGTAGCCCAAGTTATAACCTAAAGAAGGACAAAAGGTTAAAATCCATAAAAATTTGAAAATTAATTGAGATTTTCATTAAATCCCAATTGAATCCAAACACACAACTTCTAGAACATCAATATCAAGCCCAATAAACATTCAATAAAGCCAGACACACAGTCATAATAAGTGCATTAAAATTGGTTGATGAAGCATGTCCGTGCTCCATTAAGCATACTCGTGTTGAGTTCCCTATTAGTGAAGTGTGAAAATTTTGGGGTAAAAGAGTAGTTAATCAAAAATTGAATTACAAGACTAATAATTAGACTGTTTAAGGATAGAAATATGATATGGGATAAGGGAAGTGAGTAATGATGTTTTGAATGTTGCTTTACTTATGTTGTGATTATGACTAGTAATATTATACTTGAGTATGTTTATTCTAATTGACTATGATAATGACTTGTGTATATTATGTTATGAGATGTATGATGTGTTTAACATGTAACCTTATGCTATGAATTATGTGATATGATTTGATTTTATTATGATGAGTGACCTAGCTTATGAGAGGCGAGAATGGGCTCGAGTGATATCTCGTCTATGAAGGACCTAGCCTATGAGAGGTAAGAATGGGACTCACTCGTTTTGTATAGAGAAGTCCAAAAAAAAAAACTTGTGTGTATTGTATGTGCGAGACATGCATCATGACATTGAGATTTTATGATGTGGGAAAGTATTATGGGCTAGATGGTGAAGGCTCCGAGGGGTTGTCAGCCTGGTCTTGGGGTTGCTCGATAAGGAAACTCTAATGAATCATGTTGATCCCATGTTGTCTGGGCATACTGTGCAAAGCTTAGTAACTTTAACCAGTCACCGAGGACATCATGCTAGTTTAGAATGCTTAGTTGGAGGTAACCACAGAGGGTTATGCTTCTTTGACCCTAAACTTGTACTCCTAGGCTACTTCTCGATAATAGTATTGATACCACATGCATATGGAGTAGGTATAGAGGAACATTGCATTCACTTATGTATCGTGCTAATGATATGATTGTTGTTTTTGATGGTGTACTGTAGAGTGAATTACATGTCCGATGTTTTGTTTATAAATTGTGATCTTTTATGAATGACATGACGTTTATATGCTTTAGATCCCATGATTACTTGTTGAAGATACGAATGTTTGTTATATGTGCTCTATATGGTGTTGTGGTGTCCCTAAGACACTCACTAAGACGATAGTCTCATTAGTTTAAGTTTAATGTTTTCAGATTAAGCAGAGCTGAGAGCAATAAGAAAAGAAGCATTCAACATAACTTATAGTCTTATAACTTTGTTATTATCGTTTTAGGATTCTACTTCCTTCATTTATAGTTAATAACCTCCTGCGTGAGGCTTAGTTGTTATGTTGAGGATTATTATTAAGTCTTGTAATGTACCTTGGGTATTCATGTATTGAAGTGTTTATGTATTGAAATGTTTAAGTTTTGATTAAGTTTTATTTTAAAAAGTTTACGTTTCTGTAAATGAAAATACGTGTGAAAGTTAATGCTCCTTTGAGGTGTCACAAATTGGATATAAAAAGACCAAAAAACAATTCACGCAAACACAAAATCAATTGGCACTTCTTTAAAACTTTCTTTGTAACACCCTTATTAAGAGATTTATAGCTTATGTAGATTTATAGAGCTAATTCACATTTTTTTGGCTTTAGTTCAAAGAAAATTTATGAGAAAATAACCCAATTATATGAAATGCCATGTAATATTTGTTATTGAGATTTTCATTAAAAATGGCATAATTTTACTTGATTATTCAGGTTTATCAATGTAGGGAACTTGAGCAAAGAAAACGAACAAAGTCAAGAAACCTAGATAGTTAGCTTAAAAGCACAAGGAAAAAACATGCCAGCATTGGTGCCCAGCGCAAGCACTGTGGCAAATCTAAGAAGTAAGTGCCTAGTGCCGCACCCAGCAAAGGCGGTGCCCAGCGCCAACAAGTTTTTAGCTTTTGCAAACTATTTTCTATTGTTGGGCCTGACACATTTTTATGGTCTAGAAAGCCTAAACTTATTATAAAAAGGCTAGAATTACACGTTTGAGATTATTCTTTGATCTCGTATAAGGACCAAAAACGAGGAAGAGCTTGAAGATTCATCTCTGACTTTGGATATTGAAGGATTGCGATTTAATTCTCAAGATTCATGGCTTTCTTTCTATCTTCTTTTTTCTTTTGTTTTGTATTTAGCTACTCTATGAGTTTCTAAACCCCTTTGGGGTTATATTAAGATGAACCTTGATTTGAAATGAATGTAATTGATTTATTTTTCTAAATCCTTCTCTTGTTTTGTTAATTTGGTTATTGAATTTGCACTTATTGCTTTTCCATGATTGACATTCATTAAGAACCGATTTGTAATCTAAATCTTGCAGTTGGGAAATTAAAGTTTAGACTGTTCCAATTCAATACCATACAACTCTTGAGGCTAAGAATAAGGATGGATTGTACTCCTTCGTGTAAATTTCCTTCTCTTAGTTTTTATGATTGATTTTGCTCGCCTAAGGAATTAGGATTGAACTAAGTTAGAGAAATTGAAGGTAAATTGCTTAACAAGAAAGGGTTTGGGAAAGAAAGCGGTACTTTAAGGGAGAATCAAGGGGATTCTGATACCTAACTGTTTGTGTTCATAAATTTTCTAAACAACCTTAAATTGTGTTCTTTGAACTTTATTTTTATTAATTCAAGAAAATACAAAATTCTCTAATTCTTTCATTAATTCTTAAAATTCACAAGTAATTATTTGGTTACGTTGTTATTAAACTGTAATCTCTGTGGAGATGATAACTCTTACTTTTCCTTTATTACTTGTATGACTAGTACACTTGTCATGATCCTAACAAGTTTTGGGTGCCGTTGCCGAGGATTGTGTATCTAATACCAATCGAACTGATTAATTGCTTGTTAATTCTTTCAATTATTTTAATTTCTCTTTTTTTTAATTCTTCAATTCTTTTTATTCTTCACCTTTGCTTTGCATGGTTTTTATTGTTTAGTATATGCATAAACACAGTAATGGCCCCGAAGGACTAGTCTTTGATCTAGAAATCAAGAAGACTGCAAGGGGTCTTACAAAAGAAACCAAAGAAAGAAAGCAACGGAAAAAACTTCTAGCCAAATAGTGCAAAGCTGGCTCTTCTCACACCTTTGAAGAGATCCTTAAGACAGAGACCTACAAACCAATGACAAAAGAACAACCATAACCTCAACCATAGCCACAGCTTAGGCTGCAATTGCAACCTAAGCCTAATCCATTGCCACTTAGACGCACTCTTGGTGACTTTTGCAACAACAGGGGTCTTCATGGACTCGTTGTGAATCCTCCTATCGATACTAACTTCCAAGTCAACCTAATACTCCTAAGCTTGCTATGACAAAACCAATTTGCTAGAGGAAGGATGGAGAACCCTAATACTCATATCTCTAATTTCTTAGAGATTTGTAAGATAGTCAATTTTCAAGATGTCCCAAAGGAAGCCATCAAAATAAGGCTGTTTCCTTTAATTCTAAAGGAGGATGCAAAGGAGTGTCTACAGATTCAACCATATAGAGAATCCTTGCTTCCTGGATGATTTCTTATTTCAATAACCATTTCTTCCATCGCTCGCTCTACCTTAATAGGAGAAACCAATTCATCAAATTCTAGTGAAAGGAGGGCAAGGATTTGTTTGATGCTTGGGAAAGGTATAAATCTCTTCTTAAGAAATGTCCTAAGTATGGTTTTGACGATTTTGAGCAGGAGCATTATTTTCTTGTTGGCCTGAGAGGCCAAACTCAAATGATCCTTGATGCTTTAGTTAGAGGCACCATGAATACCAAGATTACTGTGGAGGCTATAGAAATCATTGAGTCTGTGACAGAGGTTTAAGCTTAAGGAGAGGAGTCTTTGAGCTAAATACAAAAAGTGTTCTGTTGGCACAACAGAAGCTCATGTTAAACCAACTGGAATCCCTCACCAAGCAGCTAAAGCTTATGCAAATTGGATATTGATGAGCCTAGGCTACTCCAGTACAATCAGTGCAAAACCAGCATTATGTTTTATGTGGAGGAGCTCATGCAGATAGGGAATGTGCTACTGAAGGAAGTGCTCATAAAGATGTAAACTATGTACAAAACTCTAGGAAGTAGCAGTACAACACATACTCCAATACATATAACCTAGTGTGGAAGGACAATCCAAATTTCTCATGGAAGTAAGATGGGGATCAACCAAACAAAGGACCTGTCAGCAGCAACAACAAAATGAGAGAAACCATTTACTAGAGGAGATGATGAAGCAATTCATGTAGACTACAAATGCTTCCATCATGAATTTGGAGACCCAAGTGAGATAGTTGGCTAAATAGATAGTAGTGATTTTTTCAGCAACACTACTAACAATCCTAGGGAGCATTGTAATGCTATCACTCTAATGAGTGGTAAAACTATTGATTCTGTAGGTGCAAGCTTTGAAATTAAAGATACTGATATCTCTAAAGAAAAAGTCTCAAAAGAATAAAAAGAAGCCAAAAAGGAAGAAACAGGGGACTCTAAAAAGAAAAGGCTAGAATTGGTGGATGAGAACTCTATGCTTAGGAAAACTAAGAAACAACTATTAAAGGATGGAGACAAGCCATAAGGGGTTCCTTCTTATGCCAAAATGCCATATCCTCCCAAGAAAAAGAAGGACAATGACGAAGCCTTATGAACACCCAATTTTGTCCGGGTAAATGCAAATAAAATATAAAAGAAAAAGGCAAAAAAAATGAGAGAACTTTTAAAAGAAAAAAGCTCTTTTTCTTATGATGAATACCATGGAAAAATATATCGTATCTTGATTTATACTTGTCTATTTGAGATGTTCTTTGCACCGTTGAAAAGCTTGTAGAAAGATCTACAACTCATATCTCTACCTCAAAAACCAAAATCAACTTCTATCTTGATAAAAATCGACCCCGAAGTGGGCATTTAATCATAAAAAAACTCTAGTCTCACATTCCTTCCCTTTCACCTTCCCTTCATTTATAAGTCTCACATTGGATAATCTACACCCATACATCTTCTTTTTTCCTTATATAAGAAGTGCCTACCAAGTAACAAAGGGAGGAAGCCAAAAATCCATTAATCATAGGTTTAATGTAAAACATGGAGCCTATGAAAGTTTATTTTTTTTTCTCTCTTGGAGCTTCTACTAGAAGCTTATGGTGGATTGTTTTGTGCTGACTACAAATTGTCATCTTGAGGTAAATTTGTATATCTTATCTTTTATATATATATATATACATGTTTTATTACCTTTTTTATCATTATTATTGTTGTTAAATTTTATTCTTTGTATGTCATTTTCAAATTAGAAATATTTTATTTTTAATTAATATTTTAGAGAAAGGATTAACTGGATGTGACATTTTTTTAATCATAAGGTTTTGAGGCACAAGTTGTGACAACTTGATGTCTTTAAATTCTCTCTAAAATTAAAAATGTTAAATTAAAATTAAATTGCTACAAAAATAAAAAAAACGTTATTATTATTATTACTTTTTCTATATGTTTTTTATTGTTATTTTAATTAGGAATATTCTATTTTTTAAAATATCTTAAATAGAGAAAAGGATTGATTGGATGTGACATCTTCTTAATCCCAAGATGTTAAGGCATAAGTTGCAATAGCTTGGTGTCTTAAGATTCCTCTATAAAGTAAAACAAAATAAAATAAAAAATAAAAATATTAAGCTAATTAACTTACTTCAATGGATTGACTTGGGTATACACTTCTATTGATTCTATTTTTAAGACGTATGAGTCGTGAGGGTTCAGAAATCCTAAAATTTAATAAGCAAAATTAAAAAATGACAACAGACAAATATTTTCTACAAAAGAACTACGTGAGTCTGATTCTCCATTACACCAGGAGATACGTAGGAGCAGGGGCCCACTCTTGTCGATCTCAAATAATAAATTTTAAGATAAAATAAAAATCCTTTTTCCTTAATAAATATTGGTGGCGATTCTGTGTTTTTAAAACTCTTTTTTGCCGTCCCGTTGCGACTCCGGTTGTGACAAGTCTCTGTCAGGTTCCTTGATATTTTTAACAAACTCCAAATCAACCTTTCTTTTGTTGAAGCTCTTGAGCAAATGCCCACCTATGCTTGCTTTATGAAGGACATCCTTACAAATAAAAAAAAGACGAAAAGATGGGAAAGTGGTAGCTTTAACAGAATCATGATGTGTTGTGTTACAAAAGAAGCTACCTCTTAAGCTCAAAGATCCTGGATGCTTCACTATTCCCTACACTATAGGAAATATGGCTATTGATAAGGCCCTTTATGATTTTAGGGTTAGCATCAATCTCATGCCATTATCTATGATGAAGAAGCTTGGTAGAGGTGACATTAAGCCTGCAAATATAGCCATACAACTAGTTGATAGATCCATTAAACATCCTTACGGTATCATGGAGGATGTCCTTATCAAGGTTGATAGATTTGGCTTCCTTACTAATTTTGTTGTTCTTGACATGAAGGAAGATTCTGAAATAGCTTTGATTCTTGGACGATTATTCTTAGCCACAGGGAGAACTCTCATTGATGTTTAAAAGGGAGAATTAATCCTTTGGTTGAATGAAGACTCCATCACCTTCAATGTCTTTGAGGCTATGATGCACCTTAGTGACATAAGGGGGTGCTTTATGATAGAGATAGTGAATGAGATGACTTAGGACGCCTTTAAGCAAGGCACACCTTTGTACCCCTTGAAACGGTGAATGTAAATTTTATTGAGCATTTTGATGATGAGCTTGAAAGCAATATAGAGGAGTGTCTATTAAATTTAGAAACATGGTTACATGCACATGTTGAGAAGAGCTAGAAGGAAAAAGTGGAGAAATAGAAAGAGAAGCCAATGGAGGTACTTAAAGAACACGAAACGACCCTCCAAAGGAAAGTTTTCTACCCAGGCCAATAGGTATATCATTTTAAATTTAAGTTCCATTATTTTTTGCAGGAAAACGAAAGTCCAAATGGTCTGGGCCATTTAGTTAAAAAAATTACAACTAAAGGAAGGGTAGAGATAGAAGATCAAATTTCAAGGAAGTTTCTCAAAGTCAAAAGTAACAAACTGAAGCCTTATCATGAAGGAGAGATAGAGAAGATAAATGCTCCTCTTATTTTGAAGGAGCCTTAAGCTACATTGAACCTTCAGGCTCGGGACATTAAATAAATGCTACTTGGGAGGCAACTCAAACATCCTTACCTTTCCTGCTTTTATAGTTTTAGTTGTTTTAAATTTTAGAATTTTTATGTTGCTTTCTTTTTCTTTTCTTCTTAGGACTTAAAAGATTAAGGAGTAGAGTGATACTTAACACAGTAGCTTTCTTGTTTTCCTTCCAGATGCTTCATGCTTACTTTACTCAGAGAAGTCATTCTTACTTTTTTTTCTTCTTTACTACGTGTTTTGTATAAAGTGCTTTAAACTGAATCCTATGTGTTAATGTGATATTATATGATTTATCCTCTTTTGCTCCTCCTATTTCTTGGAGGTCACATTTTGGTGTTACCTGATAAAAAAAATTACTTTGCAAAAATACTTGGTTGTCACTTCTCTTTGTATGACACTTACACTTTGATGATTGTGAACCATCTGAGTAATGCTTGTTAATACTTACTAGTTTTGAAATTGCCCTGTGCTTTGTGGTTCCTTTACTCTCAGCCTTTGTAAAACTTTGAGCCTAAACAAATTATTTTTATTCAGTGTGTTTCTTCATTGTATGTTGTTTGCTTTAGAACTTGCTTTGATTCTTATTATTAATGCTTGACCTATTCACACACATATGATAGAGACATATTTTTCTTTAAGCCAAGGCCAAAATAAAACACCCTACGCACTTATCCTTAGCTAGCACTTTTAAGTCTTAACCCTTTTATTCTTTATATTAGCTCATTATAAGCCAAAAAAGTGAAAAATCATATTGTCCCTCTTAATTGGAATTAAGGGATTTCTTTTTTATAGAATACTTATGGCTTGATCTTAAGTTTGGGGTTATATGTTTGCTTGAAGACAAACAAAGATTTTAAGTTTGGAATGGGTATACAACAAATTTTTATTCTATCTATTTTGTCTTATTTTGTTCTGAATATGTTGAAAAAAAAATGAAAAGAAAAAAAAATGAAAAAATTTGAAAAAAAATCAAAAGAAATAAAAAAAAAAAGATGTATTGCTTTCTGTTTTATTTTGTTTCAAATAATGCTATGAATAAGTGGATGTGAAAATTTTGGCAGGCAAGAACATTAATGCCAAGGGATGACCGTGTGACATGACTCTATGATTTTTGTAAATATCCCTTAATTCTAATTACTTAGCCCAAATCCAAATGTTTTCCCACGTGTGTCCTTAACCCCATTACAACTTGTAAAAGATCTCTTGAGTGTGTGCACTTTTTTTGTGATGATAATCTTGGAATCTTGTCAAGCATATGGTAGGGATGGCATGTAATGATGTTGAGTGTAAATAGAACCCTTCTAGTAAGTTGAGTGAAACATTTAACCCCATAAGGAGAGTGAAGTAGGAAAAGAGTGTAGACAATGAAACAACTATCTTGTATTGGCTTGTTTTTCTTATAGGGGAATCATGACCCTTAGGACTGAGTTGACTAAATATGCTATGTACAACCCCTTTTTGAGAGCAACATTAATGTGTGACTAGCTTAAGATTGATTAAGCTGATGTAGGAGGAATGGCTTTGACCCCTAATGTTTAACTATTTGTTGCTTGGGGACAAGCAAAATTATATGTTTGGGGTTGTGATAAATCTACAACTTATATAGATTAAGAGAACTAATTTACATTATTTTTGGCTTTTGTTCAAAGAAAATTTATAAGAAAATAACTCAATTATATGAAATACCATGTAATATATGTTATTGAGATTTTATTAAAATGGCTTGATTTTACTTGGTTATTTGGGTTCATCAATATAGGCCACTTGAGCAAAGAAAATGGACAAAGTCAGGATACACAGAGAGTCAATTTTTAGCTTAAAAGCACAAGGAAAATTAAGTCAGCAGTAGCACCCAGTGGAAAGGGTGCCCAGCACTAGCATGTTTTCAACTTTTGCAAACTATTTTCTATTGTTGGGCTTGGCACATTTTTGTGGTATGGAAAGCTCAAACTCATTATAAAAAGGCTAGAGCTACATGTTTGGGATTATTCTTTGACTCGTCTAAGGACTGGAAGTAAGAAAAAGCTTGAAGATTCATCTCTAACTTTGAATCTTAAAGCATTGGGGTTTGATTCTCAATATTCATGGCTTTCTTTCTATCTTTTTTTCCTTTTGTTTTGTGTTTAACTACTCTATAAGTTTCTAAACCCCTTTGGGGTTAGTACGAACCTTGATTTGAAATTAATGTGATTATTTTTTTTTTCTAAATCCTTTTCTTGTTTTACTAATTTAGTTGTTGAATTTGCACTTAATGCTTTTTCATGGTTGACACTCATTAAGAATTGATTTGTAATCTAAATCTTGCAATTGAAAAATTAGGCTTTAGATTGTTCTAATTCAATAACCATACAACTCTTGAGGCTAAGAATAGGGATAGATTGTATGTCTTCGTGTAAATTTCAATCTCTCAATGTTTATGACTGACTTTGCTCGCTTAAGGAATTAGAGTTAAATTAAGTTAGAGAAATATAAGGTAAATTGCTTAACAAGAAGGGGTTTAGGAAAGAAAGAGGTACTTTAAGGGAGAATCAAGATGATTTTGATACCTAATCTTTTTTATTCATAAATCTTCTAAAAAAACTTAAATTGCGTTCTTTGTTCTTTATTTTTATTAATTCAAAACAAGTACAAAATTCTCTAATTCTTTCTTTAATTCTTAAATTCACAAGTAATTATTTGGTCGTGTTATTATTAAACCACAATCCTTGTGGAAATGATAACGCTTACTTTTCCTTTTATTACTTGTACGACTGACATATTTGCTATGATCCTAACTTTTACCGTAGTTTTACAACTATTGTTCTAATATTTGAGATTTATTTCTAAAAAATTGGGAAGGAATCTCGAAATTTTGTTTCCCACCATTACATTCAGAATTTCAAGAACTATATAATCATAATTTTTAATAATTTTTCTATGCTAAAGCACGAAGAAATGAAAAAGATGATTTCATCCTAATTTCTCAACATAAAAATTTGATATATGAAAAAAGTTTAAATGATAATAAAATATCATTTTGAGCCTGGAAACATGTTATATATATTAAAATATGATTTCATAAATTTTTTGGAAATTTTCTGAAATTTCTGTGAAAAATAACCAAAATGCCCCTAGTTATTTGCTAAGTCAAACCAGTATTAGTTTGACATTTAAAAATAGAAAAAATAATTCTCAATTTCATTTTTAGGTGAGATATTTAATTTTATAATTTTCATAAAAAATCTTGGAATTTATTGAGTTAAAATGAAATTAATATGAATTTTTAACTTAAAAATGCCAATTAATTACTTAAAAATTTGAAATAAATCATAAAAAATTAATTTTTAATTGTAAAAATTATTTTTGATCACTAAATAATGCGTATATCAAGTTTCAATTAAAAATTCATTAATTTGATGAAAGACAAACTACAAAAGTTTAAGCGATTTTTATCGGTATCAGTCAATTCGATTGTAGAGAAAACAAAACGTAAAGACTTAGGAAGCAGAGATATCCCACACCCAAACCTCTTCTTCTACTGACTCACTCTTTAATTTTATCACATGTTGGAAAGAAAAATCAAAAAGAAAAAGAAGTTAGATTAATGACATAAGCCAAGTGACCTCACCTTGCTAACTCATCACCTAATCCCCTCTATAAATAGGATGCTCAAGGTCTGAATTTCTCCACCTTCTCCCCTCAAATCTACTAGCGGAACTACTCCTCTCCCTTTCCCTTGTCCACTTTAATTATTTTTTTTGGCTCACAAAACCACCATCTCCAAACTTCTATTATCAAACTTCATCCACCACCTTCAAAGAGCCATAACCAACCTTCACCCAAGAAGTTGGAAGCCACCATTTTTCCTCCTCTTCTCCATCAATCTAATTCTTTTTTAGAAGACTTAATAGTAATGAATCTAGTTAATAAAATTTGAGAACCTTGGTTTTGGCCATTAAAGCTCATGGCCTCTTTTGCTTCAAGGGAAGGAACTTAGCTTAACCTTGGGTCTAAAATGAACTTTAATCTTGTTTTGGTTTTGGTTAACTAATGAGAAATTCTTTTTTAACATCATATGGCTTAATAAAAAGGGGATTCATGATTTTTAGAGGAAAAAGAAAGCATCAAGATTTTTTTTTATTTTTTGCCATCTTGATTTCCGAAGGATCAAGACAAGGTGTAGTACATTAAACTGAAAAAAAGAAAGAAAGAAAAATCATTGATGGTTTTGGGTAAGGCTATCAACCTTGATGAAGAAAAAAAGGAGACTTTTGATCAAACTTGTACCAGATAACTTGCTAAAATGAATTAGTTTGGTTTAAGCAAAATTTTGTAACCTTAAAAGTGGTTGAAATTTTTTTTAAATGGGCTTGTTTTCTAGCTAAAATTTTACATATTTTGTTGTAATTAGTAAAAGTGAAACTTTATCCTAATAAACAATGAGCTAGTCCTTATCTTTGTAAAGGAATTTTAAGGCTTGTAATTATTTGGCTTAAAGCCTACTTTACTATTTGAAGAAAGGTTTAAACTAAACTTAGTTAAAATTTAAAAGCAATTTTAGATAATAAAACATATTTCTAGAACTTAATTATTTCATGTGTAAATTTTGGAATTTTATAAAAAGGTACTAGATTTTCTTCCAAAATTTCATTTCATTAAGTTTAATCTTATATTAAGTACCTAAAGGTTTTGATTAGATTTGAATCTTTATCTTAGACAATTTCAGTTTCTCTAAATGGCTAAGTAGCTAACTTTAGAAATTTACTAGGTAGGTTTAACTTTAAATTAGGTACTTAAGATAGTCAAATAAATTTAACAAATTAATGATTCACTAATCTTTTTTTTTTTAACTTATGATAAATCCTTAAAGGCTTTTCTTTTTATTTAAATATATGTCTTCTAAACAACTATATGTAAATAGTTCAAATTTTAAAATGTGTAGATATACTTGTACGAATATGTAGACTTAAATTTGCCACGCTATAATATGAATAAAGATTGAGTCTCTACAATATGAAATAAAGACATTGAAAAGTGTATATACTAGTGCTCAGGTATGTTGAGACCAGGGAGAATCTCTGCTTAGGAATAAAAGTGATGAGTGATGACCTATTGATTAGATGAGTAATGATATGCGAGGGACATATAGTGACATGACACCCTACATGGGAGGTGATAGTTTGGTACATTAAGGAATGAAAGACAGGGACCCAGTTGCAAAGGTCTCAAGGGTAAGGTATCGAGCAATGAAGGTCCCAATGGCTAAGGTAACACTCTTGAGCTGGGATATTCACTTAACCAAGCTTGATAACCTTGACAACTGCTTAACATTCCAGGATTGGTGTGAGAGTATACCTCGGTATGGACGACGAGTGTCCTGAGCTGAAAGATTGCTCTACTCCTCGTGATGATGAGGACTGTACAATGATGATGATATTGACAGAGGTATATGTACTGCCAATCACTTCTCAATTCTGTTGAGAACTATTACTCATCAATGGAAAGTATGGATCCATATAGAATCAAGGGTAGTCTACTATAAATTAGATAAAACCATAGGTTCCCCTATTTGGTATCGTCAGCTGTGTTTTATCTGTGTTTAAAGGTAGGATTCCTTACCGTCTATGTGAAAGTGATTTTAAGAACAAAATCAACTCACTCCTCTGTCCTTTCTTTTGCATGATTGTTCGTGATTGATACTTAAAGATGGTGGCTCTCCCCATCTTGTTCAACATTCACATTGACTATGGACACTTGGTGATCTGGTATTACGATGAAGACATAGATTATTTTACCTTTTGTGGACTCATCATGATTACTTTTATGTCCCTAGTACCTAAAGGGCCTATGCCTCTGATTTCTCTGATGATTCTAGTTTTTGTCATTTCTTCTCCGCTGTCAAATTTCTTTTACACTCCTCTACTTCCTCCTTCACCACCAGCTGATGGCACCATACTAAGACTTCGTGCCACTTGTTGAACAGCCACCTATGGAGTAGCCCCCAAGTACTACAGCCACACCTTGAGGATCCTTATGGATCACTGACGGAGGTAAACCGATGGTGGAGTATCAAGTGGGTATGCCCAATGGTTGACATTCTTCCCTTTTTTTTGCACCCTCTAATGTTAGGTCACTCTATGAGGTACCTAATGGACATGCACAAGATGGAGTATTTGATGATTCCGAGGAGAGTTGGACTAACGAGGACTAGTAGTTCAAGGAGGTTGTTGCTTTCTTTTTGTATAGGGGCTAGAATAAGATGATGGACACTGCTAGACACTGCTTTGAATAGGATATTTTTTCGATGTACATAGTGGGATATCTAGTGTCTCTTTGATATACTTTTTGGATTTTCCTATATTTCTTTTGTTTCGATTGTATTTAGCTTCATGATGTATTTCAACTTTAGAAGATATGTACTTAGTTCTGATGACGAACTGATTATGATGTATATTATAGATGCATATATGATAGATCTTGTCTTTTTTTTTAATTTTTTCTCCCATTTTCAATTCTGTTTTATTTATAATTTTTCTATTTTAAAAGTTTCATAAGACAACCAAGTGTAAAATAAAAATAGAAAATTTTTACTCTTATTTTCATCAACTTGAAATTAATAACTAATTAAATAAATAAATAAATACGGGTTATAGTTGTTTAAAATATGACATTTTGCATTTATTGCGTTATTTTAGTTGCACTTAAGACCACTAGCTTGATAAGATGTTTCCTTGTGCTTTATATAATGATCAATATTAAGCAATTGTTAGATTTTTATTATTAATTAGCAAAAATTTACTTATATATTTCTTATTTTATTTTATATAGATTTTCTTTCTCTTAATTATGTACTAATAAAAGAAAAGTATGACATCATTATTCATAAATTACCAAAAAGCAACCAGTGTTATAAGGCCGTCACCAAATATATATATATATATGTTAGGATCCGTTAACACCAGGTGTCAAAGTTAATCAAATTACACCTTTAATAACTTTTTGTAAAATACAAATTTAACCAATTGAACCGTTGACTGTGATGTTCTTATTAATTAGATTAAGTATATAAAATTTCATATAATTCTAAAATTATTTAATAGCTCATCACTTCAGGTTATTTTAACATACAATATGATATTAAAATATATGTAAATATTCAATGTTAGATAACATATCTAGAAAAGTCCAAATGATGTGAAATTTGATATACATGATCATTAATATAATATCACATAATTCAATAGTTGGATTGGTTAAATTTGTACTCTACAAAAAGTTATTGAAGGTGTAATTTGACAAACTTTGACATCTGGTGTCAATGAATCCAGTTAAATTGTGGCCAAAAATTGCACATGACTGTATTATTTTATAAATTAGGCATGAATGAACCATGGCAAACTTTATATTTAGCCATAGGATAATTGTGGCTATATTATAAATTTCATTTTTTTTGGAACTATTTAAACACATTTTAGGCATGGCCATGTAAAACTTTAATCGTGGTTAAGGATTGTTACCATGCTTATTTTAAACATGGCTAACATTTAAAAAAAAAAAAACTATGGGTAACTTTAGTGACACCATGATTAGCCACAATTTAGTAAAGCATGGCTAACGTAATTAGCCATGGTTGTTTTCTCATTTAGCCACTTTTTAGATTGTGTCTAAACACCATTTTTCTCTATCATAGATGGAAAATGTTGAACGTAGAAGGAAAGACTCTGCTCCTAGTGGAGGTTGCTTGGTAGGACCTTTACCTATTGTAGGTAGAGTTTCTTTGTGGGACCTCTGCTTTGTGTAGATTGTAACACCCTAACGATATTACCTTGAACTTTACATTTTAATCATCAAAGTGTGAATAATAAAAACATATATGATTACATTACTCAAGAATTTAGCAAATACAGTCGTACACCATTCCTAAGTAATACTATCATATACATATCAAAGGGTACATCCCTTCGATAGGGTCCCCATTCAAAAGAATATAGCCAATATATCGTCTTTCAAAAACTAGATACTTCCTTGCTTTTAACCCATTTCTAATTGTCAAAAAGTAGCTTGAACATAAAAGATTAGAAAGACTTTCTATTTTGTGCATAAGAAGGCGTAAACAATTAAGGGTCACTATTCAACCCCCTTCTAGTGACTTTTTGATCTACTTTAGTCTCTAACAACCATAAACGGCTAGTTTGAAGCCTAGAACTCTATAAATATAACCTTCTTTTGAAGAACTCATTGTAAGGAAGGAAAACAACATAGCTGGGGGTAATTTCAACAATTTGTACTTTTAGAGAAAGAAAAATCTACTTTTGATCCTTAGCCAAATACTTTAGTTTGTGTCTTTCATTTGCAATATCTTAAAAAGTCTCTATAAATTTCTCTATATCACTATGTATCAACTCTAGAGTGATTTGAAGGAGAGATACAAGGATTGTCCAATGAAACAGAAAAACTGAAAGAGGGAACTCAGAAGATTAGTGAGGAGACTGGTGCTTTTGAAGTGAATTTGTGAGCACAAGTGAGTTAATTGTGGGTTAGTTCAGCTATAGAGCTATAGGTTTAAGCTTGAAGAGACTCGTGAAAGAATACTTTGGTGTTAAAGCCTAAAGGGCATGGAGAAAAAAATATTTGATAGTGGTTAAACCTGAAAAGGCTTGGGAAAATAATACTTGTTATGTGTGAGAACCTGCAGAGGTTGAGAATACTGGGTGTGTGAGCAAACTATAAAGACTTAAGAAGAATATTGGTGTGAAAGCCTGCACAGGCTTGAGGAGAAAGAATACCTGTGTAGTTTGGTGTGTTTGTAGTGAAAAATCCTATAGGAGGTAGGGACTAGATGTAGCCCTAGGTTGAGGATGAACCAATATAAAAAAATATTCGTGTGTAGTATTCTCTCTTATATGCTTTTTATTCATCTTTCACTAATTTTGTTGTTTGACACTCATAACCTATTTTTTGATTTTTTTTTTTTCACATTGGGAAACCTTAAGCTAAACTAATTTTTGATTTTAGAAACATATTTTAATTAAGAAATTTAAATAATTTGAAAGGTTTTAGATCAATCTAGATTGGTTTAATATTTGAGAAGCAACTTGACAAATAAGCTCCATTACAAAACTTGTTTATGATATAGATCAAAAACAATATTTTGCAAATAGCAATACAAAAATAGCTCCTCATCACTTTAGACAATTACATTATATTCCTTATTTGTTATACAAGTGTAAGAAGGCACTTCATTACTCTTAACCGACTTCTAATTGCCAAGAAGCAGCTTGAGCATAAAAAAATCAGAAGGTGTTTCTACTTTGTGCAAAAAAAGGCCTAAGTAATCAAAAGTCATTATTCAACCCTCTTTGTGACACCCTTCACATTGTTTAATCTAAACAACTATTGTATAATGTATTAATATTGTAGTTGATATAGTTTATTTAATTAAAGAAGACTTAGTGGAAAAAATTTTATACGTGGTTATGATTGTGAAAATCACAATGACGAAGAAATTAGAACTTAAATTAATTATATAGAATAAAGGTAAAATTGAAACAATGCATTTCACGAGAAAACATCACTCACACATGAATAAATGGATATACCACCATATATCAAAACGTGCTAGAGTCAAACATGCATAAAGCGTACATTCTGGTCATCAGAAAAAAAGTTTTTCAAAAAGATAATCATATTAAGCTGACATCATCAGATACGTACAAACAAAATGACCTTGATCTACCCCCAATATATACAATCAAAATTAAAAGGGCCTATATGTTAGAGTAGTAACAATAACACTACCCATCCCACCTATTACATCTATACAACTAATACTATATATCTACTGAGATGATGGATCCTCCTCAGTAGTTAGAGATGGCAAAGTGGTTGAACCTGTTGGGTCAACTTGCCAAAAATGATGGAGTGGGTTGGGTGATTCAACCCACTAACCCATCCTAAGCCTCCTCACCTAATTTGCCAACCTAGCAAGTTAAAGGCGAGGCAAGGCAGGTTGGCTCATCGGGTTGACCCACCTAACCCATTGATATTTAAAGTATAAATAAATAAATTTATATTTTTTATATAATTAAAAAATGATCGTATGCTTATGTATATAAAATAAAATAAGTGATGTATTAAAAAGAAATGAATTAGTATTATTTTTAATATTTTTTTATTTTTGGTAGGTTAACTTGTCAACTCGCTTGCATTTCTTAACCCACCAACCCACCTTTTTGTATTTTAGCGAGTCAACCACATAACCCACCTTTAAATGGGGTGGGTTGTATTTCCCAACCCGCTTTCCATTAACGGGTTAACTTGCCTTACCCTACTTTAGGAGGGTTAGGGAGAGTCAAGGCGAGTTGGCCAGCTTTGCCACCCTTATTAATAGTTGTGGCCTCATCGCTAGTGTCCTCCTTGACATTAGAATTGTTACATAGCATGTGAAGCCTAAGAATAAGGATATGTGAGGATGAAAAGCTCTAAGATCCTAATTAACGCATTGTTTGTTAACGAATAAATTGGAGGGAGGGGCGTGGAAGAGGAGAGAAGAGAAGAGAATGTTAAAATTTCTCCTGATTTGGTTAAGCAGAAAGGAGCTGAAATCTTTAAAAAAAATATGGGACCCATGCGGGATTTCTTTCACGCCAAAGCGAGACGGTATATTTTCATTTTTGTTTCCAAAAATAGCCTCTTCTTCATCGTGCTAATATGTGGTTTCCATAACAGATCTGCTTCTCTTCTTCAGCTGGAAAATAATTTTCTGCAAAGCAAAATCGATTTGCTTTTAACTAGTTGTTAAAAATGTGTGAAAATTGACTTGGTATCCTTGCAAAATTGATCTTGCAACTCTGGTACTGTAGCTCACAGGGCATCTGAATCGATTTTATCCATTGCCAAAATCGATTTGACCCCTTTCGTCCCCTATATTGTAGCAACGTATCAAAATTCGTTTGGTCTCTTGGCAAAATTGATTTTACCAAAAAAATATTTAGAAAATGTTAATTCACGTAAAGGGTATAATAGTAATAATTCAATTTCCTTTTTTTTTTCTTTTATACCAAACAACCCACACATTTATTTCTACTCTATTTCTACTCTATTTCTCTTCAACCAAACAACCTTAACTTCCATCTATTTCTCACCTATTTCTCTTCTCTTCTCTTCCCTTTCTTTCCCTCTATTTCTTTCCTTTCTATCAAACACACCCTAAGTGGTGATGGTAGAGCTCCAATATAACCAAGAACAAGAAGTAAAGTTAGCATTAGTGGGATGGTAAGAAAAGTAGGGTTGTATCTAGACATAGGGCTCTATAGACATAAAACGAAACAATAAAAGACTTCGAAACGTATCATCCTCAAAAAAGTCATCATTGATCCAATTCCCATTCTTGTGGAACCGTAGACAAAGTCTCCCCATGATTGGAATGTTTGCCATTTGTATCAACTACTCACAAAGAAGTTGTAACTCATACATATATAACGAGAAATAAAAAGAAAGGAGTAAGGTGATTTAATCATTAAATCATGAATCACAAAAATGCATTCACAAGATCATACAACACAGATAAATACATCCAATGATCAACTAACATTCTATATGTAGGGGTTCCATTGACTTGACCTAAGTTATAATATAACATATGTGTGTTTATTCATCACTTGATGCTTCTCATCAAGTGATTAATACCTTAGGGAAGTGATCAAGAGTTCGTACTCTGTGCTTAACATCTATAAAAAATATTTATCTCGAAATATATAGCCACACCAATGGCTTTACATTTAGAAATAGCCTCAACGAATCCTAATAATGCTAAGCAGTGTCAGTGTTATTAATTCGATTTATGTGATTATCCCAGCTCAAGTTTACTAGCTTGACCATTGAGACTTCACAACTTGATACCATACCCTCTATACCAAACTAAGGGTCCATGTCTTTTTCCTGTAGTCTACTACACTATAACTTCCCAGATATTTCTTAACATATACAAATGATGCATGATCACAACATAGGACTCAAGGCATGTATCACTATATTTTCAGCACTTTCTCACATTTCACTAGAAATTTTGACAAAGACTCCTCTGTAATATGGTACTTTCCTACATACCTTACTCAAAGGTATGGCAATAGATAACAACATCATCATCAATAAACAATATATATTTCAATATATCTTAATAATCATCATTTCACATATCTCTAATAACACAATATCCAATAAACATGATTGAATCAAATATTGTTATCCATTGACCAAAATGACTGAATCATTCATGGTGAATAAAAGCCCTCCATCTAATCTTACTTTATCTATAAAATCTTATTATGTTATGGATTAGATACCTTTTCTTTTACTAAATCATATTAAGCTATTTAATGAAAGTTCATTAAATCTAAGATCCTTTACCTTAATTTTATTCCACTTTAGGTCTTCAAAGCATTATGGCTATCTAGTAAACTAATTATCCTAAGTCAATTCTAATCATTTTCATTTTCTTAGACACTTAAACTAATTCTTTAAGTAAATTATCTAAAATATATGTGATTGCTAGTTAGTCATTCTAAGTCTCGTTGAATTTAACACTTAGCAAACTACTAAACTACCAAATTGGTCAATTCCAATTCTTTCTTGATTAATTTCATTTACTCAACTTTACCAATTAGTTTTAGTCTTAATCTTTAATAAAGAGTAATAGAATTAGGTTCCTTACCTAACAAATAGGCCATTTGGCTATTAACACTTAACTTGTCTAGAATTTTATTTGTTCACTACCTGGCATAACTAGCATTCTTAAGGCACTTAAGTGGTTATTGGGGATTTACTGATCTTTCCTCAATAATTTAAATCACGGTCCTCACCATTATATCACTCAAAATCATGGCCTATGTACCTTTCGATGGTTAAGTCTAATTTGTTCTAATCATTTGTATCAAGTCTCAAATTATTGGCCAACTTCTTTTCCTTAATTCCTATACCTAAAGGATTAAAATTAATGAACTATACTTGGTTAATTTAACACTTTATATTCTCAATCTTCATCATTAATAATAGGAAAAATGTACAACCATTCCAAGAGACCAATTCCTATACATAGTGGTGGCCTACAGCACCAAAATCAAGTTAAAATTTCAATTTCTCATGTAACCAATTTCATGTATTTTTATCCATTCATCAATTCTCTCATAAACTACAACATGTATCCATTTAACATCAACATCAAACTATTAAAAACAGTCCCCATTTCATCAATATCATAAATATATGGCATTATATACATATCATACATCAAACTAGAATGAAACATCAACATAATGGAATTTAGGGGCCAAATCCCAATCCTCGGTCCATTTTGTGATTCAACAACAAAATTAAATCACATTCCTCCTCCTTACCAAGAAGGATGTGCAGCAGCAAGAAAAAGAGAGAAGATTTGATTCCCAAGCCCTTGTCAAAACCTTAATGGAGTAAAACACAAGTGGAATGATGAAGCTAACCCAAAACCTTAATCTTGTCTATAAAACTTTGAGAGAAGAAAAAGAAATTTGGGAAGTGAAGTGTGTGTGTGTCTCGGCAGCCTGCAGAAGAGAGAAGATCTTTGTTTCATTGTGAGGTTAGGTAGATTAAGTGGTTTTAATTACGCCACCTCACATAATTTTGTGGTGGTAAAAATTAGTTAATTTTAGCTTAAAAATTAATTAAATTAACCTAGTAAAATCTAATTAACCTTTAGGTGAATTTAGATAATGGTAAAAACTATGTAGAATGGTACATTTTAATCATCTAGCCAAATTGGTCAAATAAGTCCTTAGGGGTACTTTTGTCCTTTTAAAAATAATTAAGGTTAATTATGTAATTTCACTTCAATTTTAGTAAAATAATTTCCAAATCAATAAAATAATTTACTAAATTATTCTTTACTTAAAAATATAGTTTATATATATTTTGCTATAATTTTTCTAAGTTTAAAAACATAGATTGAGCCTAGACAGTCAACCAAGGGTCATTTTGGTTATTTTGCATGAATGTTCTAAATAATTTTCAAAAAATTCCTAAAAATGTTTTTATTATTATAATTAATATTCTTAGCTCAAAATATAATTTTTTCCTATTCATAACCATTTTTTGCTAAAAGAAAATAATTTATTGCTCCTAAAGGCATTTTGGTCATTTTCTGGCTCTAGATTAAAAAAATTATTAAAAATCAAATTTAGATAGTATTCATCGATCTGATGATAACTATGTCTCTTAGAATTTTCAAAATCATATCTAGACTTCCAAAAATAAATCACATAATAAATAGAAAAACACAACAAGTATAAATGAAGGTGTTACACCCCTCTAATGACTCTCCGATGCACAACAAAGAAGATTTGTGATGTTTGGCAAAATTAGCTTATAAGTTACTTGAAAGCTTATAAGCTAAAAGGTAGGATCTAAAAAAGCTGAACGTTTATAAACTAGTTGATTGAATTAAAAGTGTTTTGTGAGATTAGCTAATAAGTCAGATAGTAAAATAGCGCATAAAAGGATATATTTAGTTACTATATATATATATATTACTTCCAATATTTAAATTCATTTCTAATAACTTATCATCTTAAAAATTATTTTTAAATTTTATATTAAAAAGAAATGATGAAGATTTCACGATTTTATATGATGAAAATTGGATGACAGTGTTAAAACTTTTACACTATCAATGCATACATTATTAACTTTATTACAAAGGATGACTGCACGTGTTTCATTTTTTGTGATAAGTTTCTTTCATTTTCAACAAAAAATATATTTCTTTCCTTTTCAACAGAAAATATAATTTAGTTAAATCAACTTATATTGTTTAAAATAATGTTTTAATATATGAATAAAGTTTGTAATAATATTGTGAACATCAAATTTTGTCCTGGCAAAAAAATGAAAAAAAAAATTAAAAACACAAAAATTGCAAAAGGGACAGTGTTTTAAAAATAGGCTCAGATCGGTCGGTTGGACTAGGAACCAGTGGTGCAACCAGTTCAAGCCGGTGATTGGATCAGACATATCATCGACCCAATATGAATCGGTTTGACTTGGTGTTTTACGGTTGAATCAATGAATCGGCTGGTTGAACCTGTGGGTTGATCCGAACTGGTTCAAAGAAATTTGTTTTTTTTTTCTTAATTGTGAAACAACGTCAACTATTGAAAAAATAGAAATCCCAAATTATAATATAATTTACATATTTAAAAATATTTATTTGCTATGAATTTTAATTGTAAAAAAATAAATATTCATATATGAAATAATAATAATCACCAAAACCGTAAATCCGAATGTACATATACGTATGATATAAATGTTTCTTGTATTGACCTGAATGCGTAAACTTCATTCACTTGCTCTTGTTTGTTTGACCTGAATGCGTAGCTTTCTGTTCTTTCTTCACCCTCATCTCAAATACCGTTGTTGATTTTTTATTTATTTTTAGCCTACACATCACCATAAAAATTTAATTTAATAAATTTTATACGTATGAAATTTATATGTCATGAATATTTTTAAATTTTTTTAATTGAGACCAGATCATGCGGTTTAATTAGTCGACTATTGACCCAGTGACCCAATACTCTGACCGAGTTGACAACTAGTTTGAGTTTTGAAACATTAAAAGGAGATTTACTATAAAAATAAAGGGAAAAACTATAAAAACAAATAATAAAAATAACAAAAAAAGTAAAATAATAAAAGTTGAATTTGTAGATTTATCTTGGTTTATATGCATAGCTTTTCATATAGCATGCAAAAGTCATTTTCAAAGGGCAGGCAGCCTAAGAAACGGATCTGCCTAAATTTTCAAAGGACGGAACCCTCTCATTTCTTAAGGATCAATTTTCGGATGCAAAAGGACAACAGCACCGCACTCCCCCAAAAGGCTCAACGTAACCGCAAACAGGAAAAAAAAATGGTAATTGCTTTGATATCTTCTATTTTAAGAGGATACTAATACTTTTTTATATTGAAATAATAAAAAATAATTATTTATATATTAAAATTACATCATAAATAAATTAAGATTTAATTTTAATAGTTTTTTAAATTTTATAATTATGAAAATTTTCATCAATTGAGATTTATTTTAATTTTTAAAATTCAATAACAACATGAAAACTACGTAAGTGTAAGTAAAATGGACAAGAAAAGTAATCCTACAGATAATTTAACAATTAAAAAATAACAAAATTTTAAACAATAAACTATATTATTATGTATTTATTATTTATTGTTCTAATCATTAAACATATCGGTATTCATTAAAATAGAGAGGTACCATAGAATGTACCAAAAAAATTCTGCCTCGCTTCTTCAACACACACTCACATGGAGACACTCTCTGACACGTTCATCTTTTTTTACTCTCGCACGCATGAAAAGGAGCGGACCCGCACTTCATCATAGCACGTATTTCAAAAAATCGATCCAAACCAAACCGAACTGTTTTGTAAAATACGGTTTGGTTAACCGAACCGTTTTTTATGAAATAGTCCGGCTAAGATTTCTTTTAAAATGGTTCAATTTTTTGGAACTAGTTCAGTTCGGTTATCCATTTTATGCTCATATATGGATTGATTTTTCAAAGAACCGAACAGGATTGAACTGATCTACTTCGCAAAAAATGGATTGGGTAACCGAACCACTTTTTCAAAAGTGGTTCGGTTTGGATGTTTTTCGAAAATGGATTAATTTTTGAAATTTGGATTAATTCGGTTTTGGAGTGGTACGGATCAGTTTGAATTTTTTACACACCTCTATTAAAAAGAGGACAGCAGCACCATGCGAAGTGATCAGTTTAGATGCTGCCTCGCCGAGGAATAGCCAGGATTAAGGGCCTTGTCATGTGTTGCGATGCAGTCATTGCCGATGGCAGCCAACAATGGTTGTCAAATGGGGGTGCGTGATCTTGAAGATGCTGGACTGACGCAGCTGACGTTCAAGCTTCAACAGCTTGCTTCAACGGGTGAGGTTTCCTTCTAACTTATTTTACATTGTTGTTTTTTAAGTAACTTGTTTCTTTATCTTTTGTTGAATGCCTTCTCTGCTGCCAGTATGTTTTTGTTTTGTTTGTTAGCATATTCTTGATTTGTTATTTTCCTGTTCGTGCTTGTCTTTTGCTGTGTACTTAGTTGCTTTTATTTATATTTTTATTATCATGATTAGCTGATCATTCTCGTCTTATGGGTGTTTCCAAACTTCAAGTTTTTTCAATTTATGTTGTTACGTGTCTTTGCTTTAATTATCTCAATCTACTAGTTCTACTTTTCAATTGTTAAAACGGTGAAATCTTTGAAATAATAAAATTTTGGAAAGTAACAAATAAAAGTTCCGGAAATCTCAAGTTCGGACCTTATTAATAGAATCATTATTGGCGAGTTGCTTTAGTAATATATTATGACGGTTAGGATTTATTTTACTTAATTGGGAATTTTGTTTCACAAATAATAACTATTTTTGTTCATATTTGAAAGTAAATTAAAGTAATAATGAATAAAAATATTTCTAAAAAGAAAAGTTGTTTGGATGTGACATCCTCTTCATCGTTAATATTTCTTAAAACAAAGTTGTGACGGCATAGTAGTGTTGAGATTTTTTAAAATAAAATATTCTACAAATTATAAGCTTTAATTAAAATCAAATTTCATAATTTGTCAAAAACAAATAATAATAACTAATAAATTTTTAATAGAGAAAGAATTAATTAGATGTGACATTCTCCTAATCCTAGAGTTTAAAATATATATGGAAAACACTAGTAATAATAGCGTTTTCCATATTTATATTTAAATTTATATTCACTTTTAATTTTCCCTTAAAAAATTTTATGTTTATATTTTTTATAAAAATTGGGAGAACATTAAAGTTTTATTTTAGATCCGCTTTTATTGGGCAAGAGTATACAATGGAATAAGAGCAAGATTATTTATCATTAGCAATCAACCTTATTTAATTAACTTATATTGAATGAAAATAAGATTTGTGATTTATTGTTAATGATGGAAGGTCTTAAGGGATTTGTTTGAAGGATGCATCATGTTAGAAATAAACAAAGGACTAATTTATTTGTTTTTTCCTTTCTCTTTTCTTTCTATATGTAAGTCTAATACAAATTTTGGCCTGAAAGTAAAATACATGAATGTTATATAATAATATTTAACAATTTATGTGTGCAGATTGCATGGGAACCTTATCCAGAAATGGTGGTACAAGACTTGCACCCTATTTGCATCGAGGGGAAGGGTGTGTGGACATGTGTGGTGCCATTAATATGTTTCAATGTTTGTGAATGGCATCAACCTGATAGGGTTATGCGACAATTTGGTTTTCAACAACCTATTCCACAACCTCCCCTTTAGTCACCTTAATTACATAGGTTGACATTATGAGGCAAAGAGCATGAAAATTGGACTTAGATACTATATAGCTAGCTCTATACTTCTGGGAAAATAGAGAAAATCTTCAATTTCAATTGCTGCACCACAAGTTGGACTTCTTAGTCCGAACTCTAAGTATATAAGGTGGTATAAACTAAAGTCCAAGCTCTTTGTGGACCCAAAAAATGCAACCCATGCAACTCTGGTGAGGAAATTTATTTTATTAAATGGGTCAATTGCCAATGTGTATTGCATGTTGTTCTTGACAACAATTTATTTATTGTAGAGTGATGTAGGAGAAACGTTGTCTTTCATAGTGTCTGAAGAAGGCAGAAATACATTTACATTTGACGACATGAAAGATCACGTGGATAAAATCCTCACCATTGTTGAAGAGGATGAACGTTTGACTGAGTGTGCGACTTCAGCTCCACCTCCTTCGCAGCGAGTAGACATACCTCCATTTGATATTCCTGCACATCGTGTTGAGAGCCATGGGCTCGTGCGACGAAGGAGGACTGTTGAGCCGGAGACATATAATATTCCTGTAATGCCTCCACACCAACTAGGGATATATTACGAGCCTTCTCAGCAATCTTATTATCCTTCCTAGCAGCAATGCACGTATTGGTTCCCACTACAGAACCCATATGGTGCAGCCACATGTTCACCATTCCCTGGTCATTTGTCACATTCGTCACAGCACCCACTAGATGCAGCCACATCAACACCATTCCATAATCAACATGTGCATTTTTAACCGGACCAACATGATGCAGCCACATCCACAGTATATGTAATGCACCAATTTTTTGGGAGTCTAGGTTAACTCCATCACCATCAGTACATACAGATGTACCATATACTACTACACCTCTTGCAACTCCAGGTGCACCTCTATATAATATTCCGGGTTCACCTTATTTCAACTTAGAATACATGGAAGGGGTAGATCTCTGTGCTGGCTTTTCTTCACAAGCAGACAATGCGACAATGTTACCAGAAGATGCACATGGACTAAGAAGAAATCCAAGTAGGGCAGCAAGAAATCGACCATGTACTTGTGTTTTGACACCCTAAGAGCGACGACATGTTGAAGATGACAGTGATGACTGAGTTTCTGTTGTTTTTTGGGTTCATGTAATATGTGATTATATGATAACAACTCTATCTTGTGCTTGCTTATTGTGTTGTCATTATTATTGCTAATGTTATAATTAACTTTATGTTTAATATTATGACGTGTTCAATAACATTTCGTTTTAGCAATCCATTTAGTGACCAACCAAAAAATTTATGCTTAACACAAACTTACACATGAATAACATGTTCATTACATATTGTGAGACCAAATGTTACAGACTACAAGTTAACCTCATCATTTTGTTGAGAAGATCCTATATCTGATTGTAACAGACAATTACACCTGTTGTGACCTTCTCTCCTACACCAACCATATCTTTGTTTTGGTTGTGAATTGACCCAATCCATCTCATTTCTAATTCTTGTGGATTTAGGTCGTCCTTTACCACACACGGTTGATGGATCCAAAACAAGTAACCAGTTCTCATCATTTGGTGGAATCACGTCCTCATTGCCAATTGGCCACCATTGCCCTGAATATGCATTCATGATGTACTCATTTGTGTACACTGGATCCACATACTGGTAGTAATTTATGCTGACGACACTACATGTAGCAATGACATGAGAACATGGATAATGAAATGTTGCGAACTGTCCGCATTGATAATAGTGGTCGTTTAAGTTCACTATCCATGACTTACCACCTTGTTGCGTTATTGGATTATATGCTTCCTCTACCTCAAACTTGGTAGAATTGAGGTTGTACCTACGAACTTGATGTGAACTTGCTTCCTTTTGCTGTTTGCTTAACACCTCTACTAACTTTTAACAATATATTTGACCACTTATCATTTGCCTTAGCTTATGCACCTCATTGAACAAAGTACTCAACACATCTGCCGTATGTTGATTTGACCAAGGTAGTAATTGATATGTTTCTGCAATCCTTGAGTACTTTATTAATGCACTCTAATAGATTTGTAGTCATGTGACCAAATCTACGACCATGCACATCATATGCCATGCTCCATTTCTCTTTTGAAATTCCACCAAGCCACCGAGCAACATCTGGACTGGATTCACAAAATTTTTTCAAATTCCTGTCAAATATGTGCTTGCATGGAGTGTAGCCTACATTGAACACAAACAATAGTTAGAAAGGATATGAGTAATTAAGAACAGTAGATATTACGTTAAATGCAATAAATGGATATCATACCTAATTTGACCAACATTTGTTTTTGTATCCCATTTTTGAAGTGGTGATTAAAGTTGTTTGCAATTTGTTTGACACAGTACATGTGATACACTTGCGGAGGTTGCCAACCAATTGCTTCATTTTCCATGGCAGACTTTATGCTAAGATGTCAATCAGAAATAAGACATATTCCCTGTCTATCGGTCACATGCTCACACAGATGCGACAAGAACCATGACTAGGCAAGTAGTGTCTCGCGTTCAACAGCCGCAAATGCGAGAGGAAGAACATTGCTGTTTCCATCTTGCGTGGTGGCTATTAACAATGTACCACGATACTTTCCATATAAATGTGTGCCTTCAACTTGTATCATTGGCTTAAAATAACAAAAAGCATCACAACATGGCTTGAATGTCCAAAACAGACAATGAAATTAGTGAAATTCACGATTAACATGGTTACCGACAACAAAATCATTATGACACAGTTGGTAATAACTACCTGATGCACAATCCTGCATATATTTTAGCCATTTGGGAAGTGTGGCATATGACTCCTCCCAGTCACCAAAAACATTAATTATTGCCTTTTGCTTCGCCTTCCATGCCTTTTGATATGTTATTTTGAAGCCTGCCATAGCTGTAATTCTTTTTTGAATCAAACTTATCTTTACAGATGGTTCTTTTGAGACCATTCCTAAACACAAATAACATTGATGAAAATTGTTAATGGACTTTCGATTTATTATAAAAATTTAACGACCAATTAGGTAAGAAGACATGCCATGTATAAATGTCGAAATTAAATCGAAATCTAACTTGTTATGGTCTTACGACAATGACATGTTCAAACACGTATGTTGTCCACCCCATTGAGTCACTTTTCAGGTATCAGATTTCTTTGACAAAATTGCCCACATGTACTATGGGCAGCCTTCCTGCATATTTGGGCATTTCACAACGAATACATTTTTTTTCGATTCAACAATATAATAACTTTTATGCATTTTCATTGCATATTGTTTAAGTGCATTTTGCACCACATGCTTGCTTTCAAACTCCAAAACCACATATAATTCTTGCCCAACACTCCAAGGATGATGCACATCTATCCCTAGAACTTCTTCTTGATCTGGATAAGTCCAATTAATAGTATAATGTGATAAATCATTCCAAAATGAATGCTGACTTCCACCTGAAATAAATTAAAAAAAAATAAAGATTCATGATAACATGACAATAATTGACAAAGTTAATATTAATAAAGACAAAATACAAATGGAAATAAACAATGGGCAATAACATAACTTCAATTGTCAGACAAACATACCTTCCTCGAACGGATATACCGAAAAGTGGTTAGATCATATGACTTGGTTCCTCATCTGTGTCAGATGTCAAACCATCAACTGCATCATTCTCATATGATTCATCATTACTGTGATATGACAATGACACATAATAATCTTCATCATCATCATCTAAATTAACAAGCGTATTTGTGTGGCAGCCCACCTGACATTTTTCGTAAATAAATTAATAAAATTTATTAAAAATACCGACGTAAAATGAAAAACACTAATTTAACTAGTATCTTCTATAGTTAACCATCCTATTTCAATAATATATTTGAAAATAATTCCATATTAATAAATAGTTTCTAAAAATACTTTACTTTAATCGATGATTCCAACGTTTTGAAAACTTTTGATAACGGCCAACTCACTGCAATTATAGGCAGAGGGGCCCACAAGTGAAGGAACATGCTAAAGGTTGAAGAAAAGTACAAGCGTTCTCGTGTTCAGGCTCGTGGCACTACTAACAATTTGATGACGTCAGAAAACATTGTTATGCACGTGTCATCTCCTTTGAATGCTAATCTTGGAATAATGGAGGGGAATACCCGTGCGCATACTCTAGGGGTTGAAGACCTCAAATAAATAGTTGCAGCTAATGAGTCGGGAACCCGACTTTAGTGACGTCGAAATTTGGGATTTCATGCTACCATGCTAATTGAAATTCTTGCACCAAA